>JAGKTI010000064.1:99600-132325 GCA_018397915.1 Birgus latro
GAATAATACGGTCATGCATCCTTTCCATAGCACTTCTTCGTGACTAGCAACATATCCTAGTGCTAATCTATCAACAATCAAGGTGGAGAGATGGACATTTTAGGCCAAGTTAAAGCAAAATGGGTGTAATATCACAGCATCAATAAATCACTTCTCACCCCACCCTCACAAGCCTCCCACGTCCAATACCTATGCACGTAACACTGGGTGGGGTTGGATCACCCCCCACGTAACAGAGAGTGGTATTCCTCGTCCCTATGTATCTCTTCCCCTTCAAGACCAAGGAACAACCCAGAGCTGTAGTAACAGCTTTTCCCTAGCGATTTATTCTGAACATTACACTTCAATACCATCTTGTATGATGGAGAGTTAGACAGATAGATAGACTGATAGACAGATAGAGATAGGTAGAGAGAGAGTGAGGGGGGGGGGGGCAAGTAACGAAGGAGTGGTGAGGGTGAGATGAAAAGTATTAATGGGAGTCTTGGAAGCGAGGAAATACTGAGAAGAATGATCTGGCACACACACACACACACACACACACACACACACACACACACACGTAAAAACCTATTATACCTAAGTGGTTAAAAGAACGACCATTGACTTTTTCCTTTCGTTTTTTCTTTTTTTCTTTTTCGTCCTTCGCGGTGACTGCGTCTCATGAGGAATTCTTAATTTTTATTGAAATCTCATGGCTAAAAAAAAAAAAAAAAATGTTCTACTTTCTATATCTGACTGCCAAGACAAGGCTGTATAAACTGACAGAATTAGGAATTATTCGAAAACATATGGTACAGAATCATAATGGGTGGTTCGTACAAAGCGTTACACATGTACTTAACTCATATGAAGGATCTTACACGTTGCGGGGACGATTCAGTCTGCTGGTGTGTGTGTGTGTGTGTGTGTGTGTGTACAAAAAATTGCCGGGCGGAGTGGACGAGGAGTGTCACATAATGGGTTACCTGCGTTCATGATATATCTTTGTTTCATCATTTTTTTTTTACTTATATAAGATTTGCGTCGTCTGAATAGATTGTCTGATGTACAGGTAGCAAAGAATGGGTTGCCAAAGATAGATTTGGAAGCCGGGTAAAATTTGAATACTATATAATCTTTAATTTGGCCCAGGTTTTCGTCCCTTTGCATTTTATTTTATGAAGCTCTGTGAATAAAAAACAATGCTACTGTTCTACATTCTATCCATTGCAACTCTTTATGACTAGCAGCATATTCCAGTATTAAACCATTGTTACAACTTAGCATTCAAGATGGAGAGATGGCAGTTTTAGGCCAAATTAAAGTCAGTATGGGACTGATAAAAATATATATATATATATATATATATCGCCAATAAACAAAGAACTATAAACCGAAGTTATCGGGATTCAGCCCAACATCAGGAAATACGCGCCTGCCACTCACCAGCGAAATGCACTTTGCGTTTGTCCCGTATAATCCGGTTTGGTTGCAAGAATGCCCTCGTGAATTTCCAGACTATTTGTAAGTGGTGGGGACCAAGATGTTTACATATTTCTGTACTGTAGGTAATTTCAAATCATTAATGTATCCGTCTGTCTGTCTGTCTGTATCTATCTACCTCACGATCTATTGCTCTATATATCTATAGCCAGACGCCTTAACCCCGAAAGGGGTGGCCACAGACGAATCACCTTGTCAATCTCTCATCTGTCAGGATGTCTTCACTCCAAATAACATCCCCTCACTGATATACCTTTCCACTGGCAAAAAGTGTGAAAAAAATCATCGCGTTATCTACTTCTACCAATAGCTAAATCTGAAAAGATGGCCACAGACGAATCGTCTCCTTGCTACCCTGTCCTCCGCCATCTAGCTGCCCTCACTCCCCCTCTACTTACCATGTGATTTTCCAGGGTGTCGGGTTCTCCTTCACAGTTGAGGTTGAGGTTGGGGTCCGCCATGCTGGGGCGCTTGTCGGGCATAGTGGAGGTGGAGTAGGGGTGGATCTGAGGGTGGAAGGGGTGGGTGGATGAGTGGGAGGTCTGGGTTGTCTGGTGAGAGAGTTATAGAGAAGTAGAAGGGTTGGGTGAATTGGTGGAAGACAGATGTAAATGGTAGATTGAGGGGTGGATAGCAGGCGAGTTTAGGTTAAGAGTGGAGGAAATGGACTGAAACGGTGAGACAAATGAATGAAGCAGACAGGTGGACAAAAGAGTGGAAAAGCGATGGATAAGATGGGTGAAATAAGCTAACAGAAGGTGGAAAAGAGGCAGGGAGAAGGTCGCACAGACGTGGCTGGTGAAAGGAGGGTGGAAAACTACTGAACAGTTGGATAGAAGTTAAAGATAGAGACTGAGATGAATTGATTGAAAAATGAAGAAAACGGAGATTTTCTGAGATGGAAGAGAGGTTGTGCAAGGAAAGGTGGGGAGGCTGAGGAGAAAAAAGTGATGATCTGGTAAGGCTGGTGGAGGTGGAGTATGAGAAAGTAAGAAGGATCTGATGGATTTAGGAAGACTTTAGGTTGTCAGGGTGGTTCAAAGTCTTTAAAAACGAGTGGGAGTGAAGGGGTGTTGAAAGGAAGGGTAGGTATAGCATAAATGGATAAATGAATGGACAAATTAGGATAAGAGAGGGAGGGGGAATCTGGATGCTTATCACTTGCACCTGTGGTTGTCTGTCTTTATCTCGTGATGGTAACACAAGTTAAACTGGGGCAGATCGAAATGTCCCGTCACCGTCACACACTCGGAACTGTTTTTCTGTCCTCAAAATGGTATATCACTATTTTCAACTGCACCTCTGAGTTCTGCACTGAAAGTTAGAAATAGCAACATATAAACAGAGTTTTTTGCCACCAAACAGAGTCTGTCACTTCTGTCATTAAACTGAGTTTCTGTCACTTAAAAAAAAATATATATATATATGAAGTTCTTTTTCTTTCATCGGTAAAACCCTTGCTGGATCATTTTCTCAATGACTTGCAAAATTTCGTAGCATCTCTTCCTAAGCGATTTATTTTACCCTTAACACCTTGCCACCCTCTTGTAAGATAACGACGCAATATATGTCGATATTAAAAAAAACAAAAAACATAAATAGCGTGGAAAAGGGTATTAAGATGCAAAATCAATCGCTAAGATGTGAAAGTATCGTATTACGAGTGGCTTTGGAAATAACACCCATTCCTTATCAATTTATTCTGCACATTACACCTTCTTGTACGAATTTGATGCAAACTATGTCGACGTAAAGGCAATAAAAAGGGCATAAAAATATAGTTATGAAGTAATATGCAAAATAAATCGCTAAGGAACAGGTGCTACGAAGCCTCATGTGCAACTTAGCATGCGAGGATATGACTGGACGTCATCTGTACTCGATCTCTTTGCCACGACTCCCAGCAACACATTGAGACCGGGTGTGTACGTATGTTGGCTCTGGTGTGTGTGCGTGTGTGTGTGTGTGTGGTGGGTGGTGATGAAAGCGGAGCCAGCTGGGTGTAAAATGCTAGAGACAAGAGCAGATCGAGCCAAATTTACCTCCAGAGCACCTCGGAGGCAGATTGAGATGAGTGGGTTCAGCTTTCGTTATCGGCATTTCCTTTGATTCGATTCTTACTTGGGATTATGCTGATTACTGGTTACTTCGGCGATTAACGGGAAATACGATGCTGGAGACAGACACCTTCATGTGGTGGTACCAATATAACTACGCAACTCTACTGCCCTGTTATACAAACACCCCTCATCTCCCTCCCTGTCCCCCGAAAGAGGCATGATGGGGCGCCGAAAAAAGGCAGTTTCAGACTACTACTCTTACAACCACTACTACTACTACCACTACTATAGGGAATTATGTTCACATATAAAACAAATGATACATCCAGTCATACAAAAACATTTGATGAAGTCAATTAATGGTTCTCTTGCTTTTGGATACTTTTAAGGGTTTACCTCTGGACGCAGGTTCAACAGTCCGTTCCCTAAGGGCCAACGTCCTCTTACGTGTCTCACATCTTCTCATCACATAAAAAGAAAAAATGACCACCTACAATCAAATGGCTTTTGGTCTTCAATTTAATGTGCACGAGTTGAAACCCGGGTGCGGTGATCTTTAGTATCTCTTAGCTCACCAGAAACAATCAAGACGAACTGGTTTAAACATCATCCAGATTCTTGTGTAACTGTCTGCGGTACGAGTGAGTCTGCAACAATGGGAGTGAATCATTCCGTGTCTCATACCTTCAGCACTAGTGGGATCGAGGTGGTACTATCTTGATCTAGCCGTGGCGTTTAAGGGTATTTATTAAGGGGTGTGTGTGCCCCAACTAACAACCACTGCGTTAAACCTTTGATAGATGCGATTTTTCTAATAAATAAAATCGTCTGGTGTCAGCCTGTTCCAGATACCTAGGCTTAAACATGACAACGAAAAGATTCCTCGAGATTCTTTGAACTTCTTGAATATCATGATTTTTTTCTTTTCTAGCTTATTCATGCTTCTTCCATACAATTTTACCTAGCTTGGAAAGGTCTATAGTAGTGAAGGGGTTAATTAAGGCTGTATCCAACCCCTCCAGTAGAAAAATTTTCTCTAAGCGGAATAAAGTTGTCTAAAGAAACCAAGAATAAGCTGAAAGGTGATGGTGTGGTAGTAGTAGTAGTAGTAGTAGTAGTAGCAGTAATGGTAGTAGTAGCAGTAGTAGTAATAGTAGCAGTAATGGTAGTAGTAGTAGTAGTAGTAGTCGTAGCAGTAATGGTAGTAGTAGTAGTAGTAGTAGTAATAGTAGCAGTAATGGTAGTAGTAGTAGTAGTAGCCTCATGCTCATCTGAAACATGAACCCAGTGGACTGTAAGCTAAAGTTGCCCTCGTCCTATACTCGACCATCCTCCTTTCGGGGGCAATAGGGAGGAAGCTGAGGGACTTTTTCAAGGGCATTGGATCCGCATAATTATATCGGTGCCACCACACGCTGGCGTCTCTCTCCGGCACCTTCTATCGGGTGAATGCATCGGACTTTGCTTGGTGTTCTTGACCGTGGCTCTTTGTCTAATTATACTCGCAACTTCGCATTCTTGGCGCTAAAATCCGTCGCTTCAAATAACTGGTACCACAAAGGAAAAGCACGAGAGAAAAATACAAATCGAACAAAGCATGGAGACAAAAGAAGGTAAGGTTGTGTGTTTTTCGGATGATCGTCATTCCTTTATTTTATGAAGTGTATTTTAAGTGCCTCTGGAGGTTCGTGGCACCATATCCTCGGCGATCTACTTGTTTGGGAATTTATATGGGCGCTTCAAACACAACAATACGTTCTATACATTACACTTTAGTAACCTCGGGATGGAGTTGAGAGGTATATGAGGAAGGGGGGGAGTGAGCTGGGGGGAGGGTAGGCAAATGGTGGGTGACAGAGCGACTTGGAGGCATTTTGTCTGCGGCCACCCTTTGTGGGATTAGGGCGTCGGGGTATAGATAGATAGATAGATATTGTTGATGCAGACAAGTTTGGTAACAAGTACAGCACAGGAGAGTGTTAAAGTGAAAAAGACAAAATAAATCGAAACGGAAGTGGGCTACGAGGCCTTCAGTGGCACTTAGAATATGGCACTGAGGGGGAAAAAAAAAAAGTGTGGACTCTTTTTCAGCTGGACGTCATTTTGTTCATTTGTATGCCGCGTTCTTGTGGGAGGCTCTGTAGCACTTAATCCTTAGAGATTTATTTGGCACATTAAAAGAAAAAGATCATTGTATTCAAAGGGTTAGAGTAGGTTGTAATCCTTCTGCAGTCCCTCCTTTGCTGAGACAGGAAATGGGTTGAGGGACGTTTGTATAACCGGACAGCGAAGCCGCCAGTTTAATCGGTGACACCGCGGAAAGGCGCTTGTTTCTTGTAACCTGAAAAAGATCTCAGTCCCTTTTCAGCTTGGTTGATGGCCAAGGATAGTCAGATTGGACACAAGATTTGAGTACTAATCAAGTGGATGAAGGGTATAAACAAGGGAGATATTAGCAAGGTACTTAAAGTGTTCATACAGGATTGAACGAGAAGTAATGGTTTCAAACTAGAAAAATTCCGTTTCAGTAAGGAAATAGGTAGAAATTGGTTTGGAAATAGAGTAGCAGATGAATGGAATAAGCTTCCTAGTAAAGTAGTTGATGCCCCTTCCATTGTGAGTTTCAAACATAGGCTAGATAAGCATATGACAAATAAGAGGTGGGTATAGAAAAAGAAAAAGAAAAAATCTTATAACCAATACTAATTCATACTTTTTCCTTTTCATGTTTCACTATGATAGTCTCTATTCTCTTTTCACACTTTCCTATAAAATGTCCACGCCAGTTTTTCTATACTGCGTGGTGTTCTTTCTGACTTTTTCCTGCCGGCTTCAGCTGGAGGGTTTGGAGGGCGGGGGTGAGCCTTCTTCTTTCCTGTCCTTATCTCATCCTAGCAGTTCAGTTACTCTCCTAGGAGCTGCCTAGCATGGGCCAACCGGCCTACTGCAGTTATCCTCTCTTCTTGTGTTCTTATGTAAGGAGACTCATTCCAACCTTACAGGCTCAATTTTACGCAACCACATCTTAGTATCGAGTTGTCGGAGCTGCCCAGTTCCATCAGATGAAAACAAACCGACTAGAACTTGCCTTGCCATATAGTGAGGAAAGAGTTGTTATCCTCCTAAACCCACGGAAATAGGCCCAGTGTGTAAACATGACGCCCTGAAAGCTGCTCAAAGTAGACAGATAGTTTCATGTTTACTTTCCTAGCGAGTTGTATGTAACCCGTCATCATAAAAAGTAGGATGTCATGATTTCTTCCCCCCCTCCCACGCCTCTCTCTCTCTTCGTGCTGGTGAAGATCTCTTTCATGTAGTGGCACTAATATGGCTGGGCAACTCCCCTGGCTGATCCTAGGCTACAAACGTCCCTCAGCTCCCCCCCTCGCGCCCCTCAAAGGAGGAAATGGGCAACTTCAGCCTGCAGTCCACCGGATTCACGTTCAAATGAGCCTGAGGCTGCAGCTACTACTACTACTACCACTGAGACGATTACCCTGACACAGATGGATCTATTACGTTGGTACCCCAGACTAAATAGCAACCTCTGTTGTACCATTTTATGTAATTTTAGAGCACTAATTAATACCATGAATAATGTACCTTACCATCACAAAAAGACCCAAAAAATATGCTTCGTTCACATTTCAGAATGCTAGGTGTTTCAAGTGGCGTAATACTTTTTTTGTTTAAGGGGGTGGGGATTCTGGCTACCCCACTTTGTTAATTTCCTTTCTGAACATGATTTGTAACTTAGAGGTAACCAGCCAGATGAGTAACCAGGTGAACGGATGGATCGTGTTTATGAATCCGTTCCCTGAAGTTCATGCCTGTCATTCTCTACGTAATCTATCAGCCTGGAAATGCCCTGTCAGGATTTTTTTTTTTCCAATATGGAGGCGACAACTCGGTGCAGGAGAGGCAGGCAGCACATTAGTCAGATAAAGACAGTGGAAGAAGGTGGCTGCCAGGAGGTATATTTTGGGAGGAAAGTGGGTGGCAGGTTGATGTTGCTCGTGCCATCACTCCCAAGGGGGTGAGGAAAAAGTCACTTCTGGCAGAGGCTTGTCGCAATGTGTTTATGTATATCATGCCACGCTTGGAGGAATTTAACTTCCTATCTTTTTAGTAAGCTGTGTCCTCATCGGCTCTGGGCGTCGTAGCACACCATGAGCGATTTTTTATATATTGCACAATGCTATTCTCTACATTGTTAATGGTGTCTCTTTGTGGAACAGGACGTCACTTAGATATACAATAATGCAAAAGCCACACAATTTCATTCAGCAGAGAGAAACCTCTGTCACGGTAATAAGTAGTGTGTTGCTGGCTATGAGGCTGTTGGCTCTGTTAGCACTTGGGTTCGAATCTTGATGGGGGTAGCTGGCGCCATTACACTTAGGTGTCTTTCCACCCCTTATGGGTTGGTAGGTAAAATGGACACTTAAGGGTGGTAACTGTAGTAACTAACAATGCTGTGGCCTTATACTCCTGGACGGTGAGTGGATAACCCGCTACAGGCGCAGTGCTTTCTGCACCCAGTTATCATTCCCCATCCTCTCCACATGCCCAGACCATCTCAGTCTACCTCTCCTTATCACATCACCAGTACACTCCAGTTCCATCCTACCTCTCATCTCTTCCATTGTAAACCCAGCGCCAATGCTATGGCGCTGTGTAAACCTAGCCCCCCCAGGCCTTGCTCAAGGACACACTGCACATCCCCTAATCATTGCCATTTCTGTAAGTTTGAGCGTGCGAATATCCTCTTCCTACTTACCTACCTTACCGAAGTGCCGTGCCCCTGCAGACGTTGGCGACCATGGAATGCCACACCTCTATTTTCTGTCATTTGCAGCACTTGTCCAGCCGTGTATCCTCCCCTCGCTGTTCTTACTATTCCATCTATATACTTCTCTCTTTGCCTGCCTCTTGCTCTACTACCTGGGACTCTTCCCGTTAAACTCAGGTTCTCTTTCCTCTTCTCATAACATGTCCTAAAGATCTCATCTGTCTTCCTGTCACGTGTTCCAGTAATTCTCTTCTGACATCCATTCTCCTTAACACCTCTTCATTTGATATTCTCTCTCTCCAAGAAATTTTCAAAAGCCTTCGCCAGCACCACATTTCAAAAGCTTCCAACTTTATCTCCATCTTTTTACTAATAGTCCAAGCTTCACATCCACATAACAAAACAGACCAGACATAAGTTTTAACTGCTCTTCTTCTTGTTCGTATTGAAAGGTGTCTGTTACTTAGTATATTTCTCATCTTCAGAAATGCCTTCTTCGCTTCAAATATTCTTCTTTTAATTTCTTCGTTACATCTACCATCTTCCGTAATGTAGCTTCCCAAGTAGCAAAATCTTCTCATCTGCTTAATCATCTTATCATTCACTCTTACACTGCACCGAGGGACTTGTGCCTTCTTACTAACTACCATCACTTCCGTTTTATCCACATTAATTGTCAGACTTTTTTCTTCACTCGTTTCCTTCACCACTGTCAAAATATCTTGAAGTTTCTCCTGAGTGTCAGCAATCAGTACCGTATCATCTGCGTACGTACCTTATATTATTTATACTTCGTCCTCCAATATTAAATCCTTCTCGTCCTTCAGCTGATCTCATTATCATCTCGCTGTACAGGGAGAACAGATCTGGGGATAGAACACACCCCTGTCTTACTCCTCTTCTTATATATATCTATCTTCCTACTACCATACAGCAATACACTCCTAACATATGTCTTGTTTTTGCTGTGACTCATTTGCCTTTGTCCCTTGAAGATTATGACTGGACCCTCAAGAATGATGGTATGCTTTGTTGCTTTCGCTTATTTGATGGAGAGGAGCAGAAAATCAGTATTAAAGCGGCAAAAGTAGGTCTGAGGTTCCATTAATCTAGTAAAGAGGAAAGCGTGGAAGTTAGAGCGACTACACACATGGTCCAGCATAATCTACCTTATTTCCATTTCATTTACGAAAGTATCCTGTATCCTCACACTGCCTCCTTCAGTTTACATTATGGTATAACAACTCTTCATAAATGGACCAAATACATAAATAAATCTTACCTGACTAAACTGATGACGCTCACTTGTAGACCAGTTTGATCTCTTCACTTTAATTTCCCATAATTTCCATTTTACTGGATCAAAAGGAAGTCGGAAGCGACGCACAGAAGGTCCATGAGTGGTACTGCACTCAAAAGCAGCACAACCAACCATTAATAAGAAGGGGAAAAAAACAGTAACAGAAATACCGCACCCCCTGTTTAGCGGCTACCAACAGTCTCTGGTTTGTCATCATTACAGTTCTGCGATTATCTTCGAATTTACCTGCACTTTGAAGTAAAAACCATAAATGTAGATATGAATATTAAAAAGAAATCTTAAGCAGCTCAGATTAATAAATTATATTACAATTAAAGGTTGTGAGCCGTTTGCACCTGAATGGCGCCATGTCGGCCGACCAATCAGCGAGCAGCTGAAAAACTGGCTGTCCAGTCTGTCTCCATAGGGTCTCTAAAGAGACAAATAGATATATAGATAAATTTGGGGGGGGATGAGGGTAAGCAACCGAATGAAATACATTTATAGATAGATGACCAGCCTACTTCTCGATGACTTCCCATGATCAAAAAGTATGTCACCCTCCGACTGAGGCATGCTAACCACTAAACCACCAGGCACCTGACATTATGACGACCTACTTAACTATACCGTACTAACAACCTATGAAAGCATATGTTTTACACTGGTGTATGTTTGCTGCCTCCAGGAAATTTGTCTCAGCTGGGGGCAGATCTCTGTAGTGAAAGGGCCAATGAATGCTGCATCTAACCAGTCCAGCTTAGTAAAGTCCATTCATCATTCAGTCCAGTATTGCTCCATCAGGAGTGTGGGGGCTCGACCCAAGATCATTAAGTCCAGCCATTTAAGACAAGTGACCAGTAGCTCTTCCTCTAGTGGCATTACCTAACAAATCCCAACTATTCATCAGAATTAGACCATTAAGAACCACATCCACTTGGACCACTAGGCATCTGAGAATTGCAAGAAGGAAGTGGGGCAAAAATCATCAGCACACAGCACAGATACCCACCTTTGATTTCCTGTATACATCAAAGAACTATTCCGTTAATAGGAAAGTAACCATGCATGGCAGGTTTCAGTGTAATGGGGTGCATAAAAAGTCTCTGTTGCCTAGTTAGGCAAGTTGGGTACCTCTTGGCTCAGTAGTAATGTCACCACATTGCGCAGGGTTTGAAGTTGAATCCTGGCAAGGACAGTAATCAATTTCAGTGTAGTTCAGTCTTTTACACTAGTTGACAGCAGCGTGGGATGTAAGGTGAGGCTGGCTAGGAAGATGTCTAAGTGTGTAGGCAGTGTCCTGGTCCTTACATCCCATGAGACAGGTGTAGGCTCTGGTTTTCAGTATTCTCAATGGTGCTCTCCAGTGCTGTGTAACTGTATGTACGTGTTGTGTTCAAGCTTACCAAATTAATCACTAGGGGAATGAAAATAGTAGGGTAGTGGGATATATAAAAAGCTTGTGCTGCCCCACAGGCTCTGGTGACATCGCCCCTTTACACCATGTGGAGCCTGAGATCTAATCGTGGCCAACAGTGCTTAGTTTGTTAACTTTACATCAGGTATAGTAAAACATCAAACTTTAAAAAAGTTCTCATTTACTGTGGACAAAAATGTACATCATCACAGGAAAATAACTCTTGTTAAGCTCCACACCACACCTCACATTTCTCTGCTGAAGATTCCAGTTACAGGTGTATGTGGCACTTGCGGTAAACTTTTTGACAAAAATCTCTCAGCAACAGTAAGTCCTCGTTACAAGTTGGTGATGTTCCAAAACACACAGAGTCCTAATTTAAGCCGCTGAGCCTGGGGATATTCTTTTTGAATTATTCTTACCATATCGTGGCAATGTTACTCATTCTGAGAGACATTTTGAACTTCAGGGGTTAGATATACTGTAGCATTAATAAACTCCTTCAATACAAGAGACCTTTTCTAGAATGGAAAAAAAAAAAACTGGAAAAGTAAATTATCAGGAATGTCACTCACATTCAAGGGGTTAAAGCTGTCATATTATTAAGCTGCTGAAGACAAACTTTTCAGTCTGATGACACCATCTTTGTTTAATTGCTACTGCCAGTAGATTTAATTAAGCTCAGGATTTGATTATTCCCCCAGGCTAGACCTAGATAGCTCATATAGCCCTGCAAGGGTTACAGGGGAGCACTACCCCTCCCATCAAGGGTACAGTAGTTACCTGGGCTGGGCACGAACTCTCGACCTTGTAATCTCAAATCTATCACTCTACCACTGAGTCAACATGCTTCCCATTCAGCTTAGGAGACATTTTGAAATAAGGGAGTCAAATGTGGCCTTCATTTATCCTTCCATGACCAGACATCTGTCCTATACTGAATAGAATTGTCTGTAGGTAAAATGAAATAAATAAAAAAGGTCATCAGAGAGAATCATGTTGTACTGCTATTAGGAATGAGTGTTATACTGCACTTTTAACCCCTCAATCACAAACCGAAAAAAGAAAAGGCAATATTTTGCCTACACACATCATGGACTTCTAAGTGACAACTGAGTGCATCATAATTGTAAACTGGGAGAAAATTGGCAAGTTACCATTAGAGGCCACAATGCAATTTTAATAGGTGATTCTTTTTTCATATTACTGTAGACTTAATATTAGTTATGATTATAATGAAAAGGCAACATATAGCAAGATAAAAACTGGTAACTGCCAATCCCACTTTATCTCCTTCAGAGTGTTGGGGTCAAAGATTACTCTACCGTGGTCTAGAACATTTAAGGACAGGAGACCAACATCCTCCCTTGGTAGTATTTATACGATAGAAAAACCTCCAGCCATCTCCAGGATTCAATAACAAGGACTTTCTGTACATTCGAAAAACCCCACCACACAATGGCACAAACGACATGCTTTTACACCAACATGCATTGCAAACAATTTATCTGTTTCTGAAGCTAGGGTTACAAGACTAAGGGAAAACATTACAACTGCATAAAGAAATCTTCATTTACACAAGGGATAACAACTATTAACCACTTTAACACAGTGATGCATATTCTATTTAATTCTTGCTACATCCAGACAATTTTATTAAGTTTTAGAGAGACATTTTGAACAGGAGGGGTTACATATAGCCTTCATTAATCCCTTCACTCCAAGGGGATCTCGTAACTGAGCAAAAGCATCGCCTGGCGGCAAGAATATATTAAAATTACATCACCCACATTTTAGGGATTAATTAATGTTGAGGGAAGGCTTACTCTTATAATGTGCTGACTCATTCATTATGATAATATGGTGCTCGAGAGGGACTCCATTATGCAGTGGCACCAATATGATCAGGCAGTGCAGCTGCCTAGTTATAGAGGCCCCCTAAGTCCACTACCTATCTCTCAAAGTGAAGATGGTGGACTGCTGGGTTCATGTTTATGACCCTATGATTATTATTATTTTTTCTTTTCAGGCTACCACCAGAAGTTACCTCCAGCTGTGAAGTGGCAAATTAAGGCTGTATCTAACCTTTTCAGTTTGAAAAGCCTCAACTGAAAAAAACTGCCAGTTAGTATTAAGAATACACCAGACAAAGATGACATCAGATGCAAAGGATTTCTAAATTAGGTAGCAATACAAATGGAAGATTTTTTTTCTCTAAGCCATATTCTGCGAAGACAAGGATTACTTTGCATTGGTCTTGAGAACTGGGGTTATACTCCAAGCTGCTTTGGAGATTTCATAACACCTCTACCTCAGCAATTACTTTGGATATTACATCTTATCATTCTCTCTCATGTTATTTACATTGCTTTAATGGAGTGTAAATCAATATTATACTGTACCTTGTCATTTGATTTAACATAATCAGCTCCTCATTGGGCGACATAGGATTGGATGATGGATGGATGGATGGAAGAATTTACATCAATAACATACATGAGGATATTTAAGTATAATAAGTAGAATAAATCACAAAGGATGAGGTGCTATGAAATCTCCAAAGCCACTTATACCATAGTCCCAAGTCACACCAGCATTTCAAAGGATCTGCAAGTAATAAATTACTCCCACAGCTAAAAAAGATCCTGAATGATACGCTAAATGCTGGGTATTAATCTGAGGGGTAGGGGCCCGAGGTCAGCCCATTGTAATCCAGCACATTTAGGGGTAGATGGTCAATCTTTATCTCTATGTGACACTACATAATTTCCTGGGGACTAAACCCATGCATGGTGACAAGGCTATTACTCCAATTCAGAAAGATGATGCCTTTTGTTTTCATTGAAAGACTGCTTACACTATACCTGAAGACATCATATCTTTATAATGGACTGCATCTATGCATCCTCCATCATTCACTGCCAACAAGAATCAATTAAGTGCTCCTCTGAGTATACATTATAATACAATTGTATTTTCATGGCCTTACTGTAGGTGGCATAGGAGGCCTTGTAACTCTTTTTTCTTAGTGATCAATTTAGAACATTATGGCTTAATACCCTCTTGCATAAAATTAATATAATTTCAACATCAACATGGCTTGCATCACTGACATACAAGAGGATATTGGGGAGTAAGATGCAAAATAAATCAGTGAGAACAAGACAGTAAAAAATCTCCATGTCCAGTAAGAAAGTGTTTGGAGTGACACTCTTGCTATAACCTTTTCCCAGTCATGTACATGGACAGAAGGTGTGGGGCAACTATGGCTCACAAGATTATATCGCCTATCAATTTTATGTCCTTAACGCCACAAGTCATACATGATACAGAAAGTCAAATGACAAATGCAAAAATACTTAGAAAATATAAAAAAGATTATATTACCCCAAAATCTAACCAAGTCTAATCTGTAAAACTCCAATCTATAATAACCTATCAAAAAATAAAAAGTACTGTACTGTCTTTATTGTAACTTGGGCTAAAGCTTCCACCTCTCCATCTGAATCCTGGGTTGAAACAAGAGAGTAGCACTAGAACATGATGCTAATCATGAACAAGTGCTATGGAAAGGATGCAGGTCCAGTGGCCATAGTAATGTCTTTTTCTGCCACTGAGCTAAGGGAAATAAGCTGCTAAATGATGAATATCTGGCCCAACTTGAATGTATCATCATCATCCAATCCTATGCCACCCCATCAGCAGCATAGCAGCCCGGGGCTAAGCAAGTTGGTCCTGACATTTAAGATGAGAGTGACAAGCCTCACTCATCCCTGAGTGGCATTACATGAGCAATAAATCCCAGCCACCCCTTGGATATAAACCTACACAGATTCAACACGATTGGAGTGCCTTAATTACCCACTAAACCACCAGGTGCCATAATCTGGTTATATGATTATCACCCAGTGTAATAAATAGTTTCCTGGTGTGCAGGAAACCATTTGGCTTGTCACTCAGTGTAGAGTTACCCACAGGCAGAAGGAAACGGAAAGAGTGAAGGAAAGAAAGACAGAAGAGGGAGTGTAAAGTCACCTGTAGGCTGAAGGAAGAGGAAAGAATGAAGGAAAGACAGGAGATGAAGGAGGAGAGGAAAGGGCAGACACCCAAAGCAGCACTACATCGAGTGAGTGGATGGTTAGCGCTCCCACTTACCACCATAGAAAATCAGTATAATCTATCTGGCTAAACTTAGTGAGTGTTATACACAAAACAAAAAGTGGTAAAAATCCTGTTAGCTCCTTCAACCCAAGAGGATCATTATTTTTTAGTTTAGTCCTGTTTCTACCAGAAAATTTGATTCAGCTTCAGAGAGCACCCAAGTGGTGTAAGGGTGAATGAATTCTATACCTAACCCCTCCAGTATCTCCTCCTCTTCCTTATCATCATAACCTGTTTCCATCATCATCATCATCATCCAATCCAGTGTTGCCCCATGCAAAGAGCAGGAGCCGGGGGCTAGGCAAGTTGATCCCGACACATAAGATGAGAGTGACCAGCCTCACTCATCCCTAAGTGGCATTACGTGAGCAATAAAGCCCAACCACCCCTTGGATATAAACCTACGCGACCTATATCCGACTGGAGAGCTTTAATTGCCCACTAAGCCACGAGGCACCATAATTTGGTTATACGGTTACCACCCCGCATATTCAATGGTTTCCTGGTGTACAGGAAACCATTTGGCTTGTCACTCAGGGTAGAGTCACCCGTAGACATACTGAAGAGGAAAGAATGAAGGAAAGGCAGAAGAGGAAAAATTTAAAGAAGGAAGGAAGACATGAAAGGGCAGCCACCTGAGAGCAGCACTACATCGAGTGAGTGGATGGTGAGTGCCCCCACCAACCACACACATCATCATCCAATCCAGCGTTGCTCCATGAGGAGCGCAGGAGCCGGGGACTAGGCAAGTTGGTCCTGACACCGAAGATGAGAGTGACCAGCCTCACTCATCCCTGAGTGGCATTACGTGAGCAATAAAGCCCAACCACCTGTTTCCCTCACCCAAAATATGGGATAAAATAGGATTTAGAGAGCATGGAGAGAGACAGCACAGAAATACAAAAGTAAAAGAAAAATCTCCCCTGTAACCATTCAGGGATACCAAGAAAAAAATGGAAAATGATATCACTGTGCTGAAGAAGTTAAACATGGTTCCAAAACACAGTGGTCCTACAAACACAATTCAAATTCATGACCCCCTGAGAAGACCATACTATACATATCCAGTACACCTCCACATTTCTTTAGCCATTGTGAATATTATGTGAGCAATAAACCCCAGCCACCCTTCAGATGTAAACCCCTATGGGCCACACTGAAATAAATTTACAATACAGTACACACGTTTGTCCATATGTTCAACAAAATACAGTAATTTATTAAAATAAAAAAGCAATGCCTACTGAGTGGCATACATATAATTAACAATACCATGCTTTAAACATTGTCAAACCAATGGCCATATCTCATAAGCTTAGGAGGCTTTCTACCATCTCTTCCCAACTGATTAAATTTCATACAGTACCTTACTAGTCTCCTGCATGTAATTTATGTCCTTCTAATAACAACATACCTGTACACTGCATAATAGCCAATCCCACATTACTCCCTTTGTGGTGCTGGGTACTGTACCATGACCTACAATACAATATTTAAGGGTAGGTGACCAGCCTACTTCCCTAGATGGCAATACATAATCAAAAGCCTCCAGTCACCTCCACAGATTAAAATTTGCCCAAGGCCATCACTCTGAGCAGAACATTCTAATAACATTCACACCTATTTTTCCTCATATGCTGTAAACAAGAACATAGGGGCCGAGGGCTAGGCTACTCAGTCCTGACATTTAAGGCAACAGTGACCAGTCTCAACTGCCCAAGTGGCATCATGCAAGAGACCTCAACCACAAAGAAAAACACTTGCAGGGAGAAGGTGTCAGAAAGCCTCCTTAACCAACTAGAATACTACCCCAAGTACAGAAAAATAATAAACAAATACAGCTAACCTATACAAGAGCCAGTGGAAGTATCATGTGCATAGATGACTGCATATAACAGCAAGAGAATCTAACAAAGACTTCTATTATTAAAAAAGAAAAAAAAAAAAAGGGAAGGGGGGAGAGGGGAAGGGGCTTTAAAAAACAAACTACTGTATTCTTAAGAAGAACAAAATAACACCATTACTCTGATGACATCCTTTACATTCCATTACTGCTATTACCAACTCATTTTTTAATTAATATACATAAAATTGGAAATTACGCTACTGAGGTTAGTCATGGTACAGATGATAATTTCTATGGACTGGAAGCTAAACCAAGTGCCAAAAAACCAGGTAATTACTTCCAAACAATTGCTGGAACTATGTGAAAGAAGAAATGTAAGATGTGTAATATGATCTGTCACAATGTGTCTCAACTTGGATTTTGATTCTATGCACTTGTGGCTGAATGTTTCCTGCCAAGAGTGATAATTTCTTATATGTACTTTTTGAACTGAATGGACTTAGCTTGTTTTATTTAAACTTGGCCTAAAACTATTATCTCTCCATTCTGAATACTGAGTTGGAATAATAAATTATCAATTTGGTATGGCACTCGTCCTGAAAAAGTGCTATGGAAAGGATGTAATGCCATAATACTGTCATTTATTGCCAGTAAGCTATCTAACATACTCTGCAAAAAGGCAAAAATCTGTGTAAAGCAAAAGTAAAGTGTGAAGAATTGGCCTTCCTCAACCCATTTAACATAAGAGTGCTTTTCTAAACAAAATAAAATTGTATGGTAAGAGCAAAAATAAAATGTAAATATATTTCATCATAATACAGGAGTTAAGCTTCTTGGAAATGAACACAGCAAATCATCATCATCATCATCGTTTTTTGTCCTTCTGTTCCCATATTCAAACTGGGGTTGGACGTGCGATGGCTTTTCTCCACTGCTTCCTATCCTGGATTAAATCTTCTTCAATACCCAGTCTTTCCATATTTTGCGTTACAACACTTTTCCAGGTCTTCTTAGGTCTTCCTGGCAGTCGACGTCCCACCACCTCCAGTTCCTCTGCTATTCTCACACAGCTCCCTTCTTCACTCCTCCTCACGTGACCAAACCATCTAAGCCGCTTCTGCCTCAAAATGATATCAAGATCCTTCACCTCGTATCTTCTGGCTACCTCCTCACTCAAAACTCTGTCCTCCCATCTCACTCCTGCCAAGTATCTTAACATTCTACGATCAGTACTCCTCAGAACATTCATCAGTCTTTCTGTCAAAGCCTATGTTTCAGCACCATATATCAATACTGGTCTAATGCAGGCCTCATATATTTTACTTCTTTATCTTAGTGGTATGTGTTTGTTGACCAGTAGGTTAGCTATTTCCTTCCACTTTAACCATGCTGCCGCCACTCTTGTTCTGACTGATCTCTCCACCCCTGCTTTGCAGTCCAATATATCTCCTAGATAGCAGAACTGCTGCACTTCCTGTAGTGTGCCCCAATTCACCTCTAGCGCATCCTCTGCTTCATCTCCCTCCGCCTCTCTTCTTATGCAGGCTGAGCAGCGGAAATTTTGCACTCCTCTCAAATTCTGCAGACCTGAACACCTTCTATGGCACCAATTATTACACTCCGTGCACAACACTGAGTTCACTCCTACTCCTCTGCCACAGCATCCACATGGCCATTTTCCTGACTGAATTCTTTCTACTGGTTTCTTGCCTGTCACCTCAAAATTTCCTGATGTTCCTGCTATTGTCTTGACTTTTGATCTTGTATCAATATAGAGAGACATGGCAGATGCAATGAGTCTCTCAGGCACATTCTATCTTCTCAAGGCCCACTCTATAACTCTCCTTGGTATTCTATCAAAAGCTTTTTCCAAGTCCACAAACACATGGTACAAGCATTTCCTCCTCTATTGAAACGTTTCCTGCAACTGTCTCATGATGAATATTGCATCTATTGTGGATTTACCTGCGCAAAATCCAAACTGTTGGTTATCTGGCCCTTCAACTATTCCCATCTCTTCTATCTCATACTTATTTTCTTCATTTAACAGTTCCTCTTTCCTTTATGAATGTTCTGTTTATAATTTTCAAATCCTTAGCCTGGCAGAACACAGCAAATGAGGTCGAATATGAGTTAAAGTATTTACAGAAAAGAAAGCATAACAAATTTAACAGAAGTAAGGGTTAAATATCGATGAAAATGTGGCAAATGAGATATGAGTAAAATTTAAACATCTTATAAAGAGAAAAAAGGGCAAATGAGATATAAGCAAAGAGTATAAAGATAAGAGGGGAAAATCGCGCAAGTCTCTATGGGAAAACTGTAACTCCAGGAATGGTGGCGTCAACCGACGATGGGTGCGGAAATTATAATAGAAGTTGCTTGTGCTGGCTCACACCTCACCAATGTTTTAGGCGAATGGTTGTAACAATATCTTCAGCTCCATTATTATATATACGTTTATAACAATGCACTAATTTGGAAATCTTACTAAGTATTCTGTGGGAAAAAATTAGTAAATACAAATGAGAGTGGCGCTCGTCACTGACAGTTCATACCTCTTGACACACTGGCCTCTGACTGTGGTTTACATCTTCATTTAAAACTCCTGACACTAAATCAAGTATCGTTCAAAAGGGTGAGACGGAGGAAGTAAATAAATGAGATATATCAGGCCAATCGTTCGTTCGTTTTTGAAGGCTCCAACATGCTTGCACGTGTCGGCCTTGGTCACCTAATGGCGGCTCTCCATGCTGCTCGATCTCTGGCAGCCTCCCTATTCAGTCCCTTAACCCTCAAGTCACATTTAATGACCTCATCCCATGTCTTTCTCGGTCTACCCCTCCCAACCCCTCCCCCAATATTAACACCTCTCACCCTCTGTACCCAATTATCCTCCCCCATCCTCTCCACATGTCCAAACCACCTCAGCCTGCCTCTCCTCATCACAACACCAATACACTCCAGTCCCATCCTACCTCTCAACTCTTCTATCGTAAGCCCAGCCCCCCCAGGCCTTGCACGCAGGGACGCACTGCACATCCACCTAATCATTGTCATTTCTGTACGTTTAAACCTGCGAATATCTTCTTCCTTTACTGCCCAGGTCTCACTACCATACAGCATCACACTCCTAACACATGCTGCATACAAAGACCCCTTAGCACGTAAGGAGAGTCCTCTCAATGTCAGGAGAGGCAACAGCTCCCTGAACTTCTTCCAACCACTTCTCACTCTAGCAACCGAGCTAACTCCAGCCCCACCTCCGGCACATAACATGTCTCCCAAATAACAAAACTCCTCCACACACTCAAGAGACTCAATTAAGAAATTGAAACTCTCCATTGCAAACCGACACTTTATTTTTAGCCCACTGCACAGCTCAGCCTTCTCACAAGTTTTTTTTCTACTGTTGACATTAGCTTTATTCGGACTTGAAAAGTTACTGCTACACAGAATACACTCCAAGTAATGTATTATCAAAATGAGATATTACTCAAGCTGAATAACTATATTAGCAATATCACTGTATGCCTTATAGTAAGCATTTTCAGGAAGTTAGACTGGGAAAACATAGCAATATACATACATAGAGAAAAGTTTAATCATTTAAGATTTGCAGATGACAAAGTCTTAATTTTGGACACAGCAGAGACGTTGCAAGAAATGTTAAATTATCTAATTAGAGACGGTCTCAAAATAGGGCTAAAGATGAAATGGGGTAAGACTAAAGTACACCAAGAGCATCATCAAAATAGAAGAAGAAACTCTTGAAGAAGCTGAGGAGTACAATTTCTTGGGCAACCTACTAAACCTAACGAATGACCATGAAGGTGAAATAAAAAGACGTATTACAATTGGATGGAAAGCCTTTGGTAAACAAAGAAACATCATGAAAAGTAGGTTACCAATATGTAAAAAATAAAAAACATAAAATTAATGCATAATCCCAGTCATGACGCTCATGAAAGATAACCGATGGAGCAATAGGGTAAACTGGACTCCACGAGATCACAAGTGTAGCAGAAAATGACCAGACAGGAGATGGGGATGAAACAGATTAGTTTGCAGGCAAAACTTGGCAGATTTTAGCTCAATAAAGGAATCCATGGAGAAGATTGGGGAGGCCTTTGTTCAGCAGTGGATTCTAAATGGATGATGATCATCATTGCATCACTGTTCACAGTAACTCAGGCAAACTGGTTAAGGATTTCTAGCAAAGCATAACTAATAGTGCAAGCACAACAAACCATGCCCAGGCTGACAGCAATTATTCTAATGCTGATAAATACTGATTAAAGTCTACTGTAATGGCACAACTAACTTCAACTTAGAGTTTCAACAGCTAACCCTGTGAAACTTTGAACTTGTGTTTCACCTTTTAAATTTGAAAGACATTACCTCCACAATTAAATCAGTTGCTTTTAGGACTCATCTCCTTGACCTATAAGTTAACAACACTTAGTAATGATAGTCTATAGATAAAACAATGAGAAATAATATAGCGTGAGCAACATAAAAAGAGCCTGATACCCTAGAACAACGCTCAGTAACCACTTGTAGTGTCTAGATAAAACACGATGAAATAAATACCTAAGCAACAATGAGAGAATAACCAACCAGATCGACATTTCTGATAATTTCATCAGCGTGAACTTAGTTTAGATAAAATATGATTGACAATATATCACACACCTTTCCTTGTCCTTTGGGAATCGAAAAAAAATTAATCCAGGCCTTTTTTGCCTAGAATTTCTGCAATTAATAGCAGTACAGAACTGCCTGCCCGGCATTCTCCAGCACTGTTTCCGCGCCTGCCGCTTGGTGCACCACTGTCGCCCAGAGTTACACAGGGACTGTCCCTTCTTATCTTTCTCTATACTCTTTGATATAAGTAACAGCTAACATTTTTATGGGAATGAAATTACAGTACAGCAAATGAGATATGAGTAAGAGGTAAATTTCTTACAGAAATGAATATATGACAATTGAAACACAAGTGCACAAAGTAACTCTCAAAAAAAAGCTACACTTCTCGTCATACTCAGTTACATGAGCAACAATTTTTTTATTTTTGGCTTAAAACAAACTTAACCCTAAGAAACTTTTACTGAGCTACAATACTATCTACAAAATAAAACAGAATGTTGTATGAATGGTAATTAAGAGAAGTCATGAACTCCTGGAATCCAGTGATATATTTTCAAACCTACACCTCTTATCTCCAGATGATTTTATTCTGCAACGGGTAAACTTACAGGGCTCATGGGGTTAGGTACAGTCTTAATAAACCCTTTCAGTACCAGAGGCCTTACCTAAGATGAATAAAATCATCAGACAGCTGCAAGAATACTCAAAAAATTATGGCTTCATAGCACCTCTCCCTAAGCAATTAAATTTGCATATTACATGTTAACATTCCTGGTACTGTATATTATTTTTATCACTGTAAGATCAAGATAGGTTGCACCAATATCCATAAAGGAGGATATTGAGGTATAATATGCAGAATACATAAATAAGAATGAAGTGCTATGATGTCTCTCATATGACCTGGAATCAGGCCTCCAGATTCTAGGGCTTAAAAGTGTCTACAGAACCTCCAAAGCTACATGCAGTATTAGATGGTCCTAGCTATGAAACTGTAATAAAAGATAAGCCTAATCCTATAAATAAAAATATCCCAAAAGGTACAATAAAAAATAGAATGATATTAATGTGTTTTTTAACCCTTAAACCGCGGGGTTGTCAGAGGCGTGCTGGGCCCTTCCTGCAGGGATATTCGCGCTCCAACTGACTTTTTAAAAATATTTGTCAAAAATCAGTTATTAGTCCTAGAATATTATAATTACATATGCATATGGCACATACCTTCAGCTTTCTCCTGGGATATTTTTTTAGCACTCTTCGTAATATGAATACTGTACCACTGCCAGATATTAACACTAGAAACACTACTCAATGATTTCCAAGTAGTTTGGAATCCATACTCCAAAAAAAAAAACACTGTGAAAGCAATGTAAAATAAGAGCGCGAACGAGCCTCCTGCTCGCGCTAACTCGCTACCTCGCCGCTGGTATTCTGTCATTTCTTACTCATATACACACTCACACTTTATTATTTCTAGTACTTCAATACACTTATATATATCTACAGTCCTTTACCACTTCCCACACGATGTTCAGTAGGGGTAGTCACAGGGCCTTTTATAATGGGCACAAAAGCGGCAGAAATGGAGGGGCGTGATTTCAACGTGAAGGACGAGAGCGAACTGACTGTATCTCGGTAGCCAAGAGTTGAAAATGTCAGCTGCTAATGTAAATGCTAAGAAATAAGTCGTAGGAAATCTAGACAATACATAATAAATTATGCAGTTCCAGGTGAATATAAATATCACTCAGGCTTCTCCCTTCCTTTCTTATATACATTTATATTATGAGAGTAGCTCATACGGCATATTTCATGGGAAAAAAAAGCAGGGGAAATTAGCGAACGAATGCAGGTTGGATGCTGCCAAGTGATAATTAGCCAATTCCAGGAGTATGGCACTATCAATTACCTTATTTTTTATATATATATATTATTTTGTATAAGAATAGGGCAAAGGGCTCATTTCAATGATTAAAAACAGTGGAAAAATCCAGGGAAGATTTACTTAGCGCAGAGCAGCTGAGCAGACGACACGAGAGGGTAATGGAGGGGAGGTAGGGAAGGGAGTCTAGAATGGGGGAAAATGGCTAAACTGTCAACAATGGATGGGAGTACTGATGACATTAGCAGCTCTGACTATTGTTGGACATTGGCAGTGCTGATAGATGATACAAGTCACCACCTGAAAGCCCGGGCAAAGAAAAAAAAAACGGAGTCACTCAATAAAGTACCAGAAATAATAAAGTGTGTGTGTGTGTATATGAGTAAGAAATGACAGTATACCAGCGGTGAATTAGCGCGAGTGAGAAGCTCGAATACACTCGTATTTTACATTGCTTTCACAGTTTTTTTTTTTTAGTATGGATTCCAAACTACTTGGAAATGATTGAATAGTGTTTCTAGTGATAATATCTGGCAGTGGTATTCAGATTAGGGGATGTTGGAAAGAGTAAAGTGGAGACTTAGTTACCCAACTTCAGAAGTCTCCACAAGTCCTACGGTAGTCGACAAGTGCTAAAAAAAACATCCCAGGAGAAAGCTGAAGGTATGTGCCATATGCATACGTAATTATAATATTCTAGGACTAATAACTGATTTTTGGCAAATATTTTTAAAAATTCAGTCGGAGCGCGAATATCCCCACGGGAAGGGCCCAGCGCGCCTACGACAACCCCGCGGTGTAGGGGTTAATAAATCATCTGGAGAATGCAAGAATGACACACACAAAAATGGGAATGAAGGGGTTAGGGGTAGGATTCTAAGTGGCATTGGTGATTTTGTAACATATTTTTCTTAGCAATTTATTCTGTCCATGAGACCTCAATACAGCACACCCTTATTTTACGATATGAATGGATTTTTTATACTGATCATATAACGATACATTGTGTTACGTATTCAGGATTGTAGTGATCATATAAGTGAGAAAAATTATCGTATAATGAGAAACCAGGTATCACAGCAATCCAATAAGCAAAAAATCATTCTTATAATGGAAAACAGCTCTAAATTCTTGTTGACTGTATTAACCTATTTGTAGTATACAGGAATTGAGCTAAGGTCGTGTTGTCCTGTCTCCATATCTACCTTTATCTAGTCTAATTTTAAACACATGAATGTTTTTTGCCTGCACTACCTCTTCGTCTAAATCATTCCAAATACTTATGCTTCTATTTGGGAAACTGAACCTTTTAAGATCATTAAGACATCTACTTTTCCTCAACTTAAATTATGACCTCTTGTTCTTCTATCATCCAACACAAAAAGATCCTCTCTATTCACCCTTTCCAATTCTATTAAATTTCTAAATACTGCGATCAATTCACCTCTTTCCCTTCTCTCACGCATCATGCCACACCGTACTGTACCATACCATAACGTGCCACACCGTACCGTACCATACCATAACGTGCCACACCGTACCATACCATACCATAACGTACCACACCACACCATCTACGCAACCACACAACCATCATACCACACCACCACAGGACCGTCATCATGCTGCCATACCAGACCACTACTACAGTTTTTCCAATCTCTCCTCATAGGTCAGTTCCTTTAAGCATGGTATCATCCTTTTTGCCATCTGTTGAACCCTCTCTAGTTTATCAACATCCTTCATCAAATGAGGTGACCATATCACAGCCACATACTCTAGTCTTGGTCTTATCATGGTCACTATCAACTCCCTCAGCATTTCCTCATCCATATAATTAAAAGCCACTCTCATGTTGGTCAGTAATCCATAATTTCCTCCAATGCTTTTTTTATATGTTTTGCTGGTGACAAGTCATCCTGAATAATCACTCCCAAGTCTTTCTCAACTTTTTTTTTACTACTTATTTCACTGCCCATTTTATATGTCCAGTGCAGTCTTTTTTCACTCATTCCCATTTCTAATACATGACACTTCTTGGCATTAAAATCCATTTTCCAAGTCTGGCTCCAGCAGTGGAGTTTGTCTAAGTCCTCTCGCAGTTTTTTACAACTATCAGTACATTTAATATGTTTTATGATTTTAGCATCATCTGCAAACATTCTCATGTAATGATTCAAACCCTGTGACAAATCATTTACACATATCAGAAACATTACTGGGGCTAAGACAGAGACCTGGGGTACTCCACTAATCATGTTTCTCCATTGTGAAACCTTGTCTCTTATAACTGTTCTCATCTGCCTTCCTATCAAATAATCTCCCATCCACTTTAATAGTTTCCAATGCACCCCTCCAAAGGTCTTCAACTTCCACAGCAGTCTCCTATAGCACACCCTGTCAAATGCTTTTTTGAGATCTAGAGAGACACAATCTACCCATCCCCCTCTCTCTCTTGTATGACATCTATTATCCTACTGTAGAAACTTAACAGGTTAGTAACACATAATCTTCCTTCCCTAAAACCAAATTGTCTTGGTGTTATCATTTCATTTTCTTCTAAATGCTTTATCCATCTTTTTCTAATAATTTTCCCACAGATTTTACAAACAATACTATTAAGTGATACAGGTCTGCAACTGAGTGGATCTTCTTTATCTCCTCCCTTGAAGATTGGCACAATACTTGCTCTTTTCCAAACTTTGGGTAACTGTCCATTTTTCAGTGAGGTCTTGATGATGACATAAACAGGCCACACTAACTGGTCTGCATATTCCTTCAGGATCCATCCAGGCACACCATCTGGTCCCACTGCTTTTCTCACATCCAAATCCTTCATCAGCTGTAGTACCTCATTCACGTCAACTGTAATTTCTGCCATTCCCGTCAGCCTGGGTACCATTTCAGGCTCCCTAAATTCCTCCTCCAGCACATAGACTGCCTGCAGCTTGTTGTTCATTATTTCACACAATTCTTCTTCTCTTTCGTAAGTTTCATCTCCATCCCTCAATCGTATTATACTGTCCTTAACTTTCATTTCATTATTTACAAACCTATAAAATAGTTTCAGTTCTTTTATTACATTTAGTTACAATATCTTTTCCGTATTTCCTTTCTTCTTCTTTCCGCACCCTTACATATTCATCTCTTACCTGCTTGTACTCCTCCCAAGCCCTTTCACTATACCTTCTTCTCACTTTATTCCATGCTCTTTTTCTTGCCTCCTGTGCCAGTCTACATCTGTTGTTAAACCATTCTTTCTTCCTTTCCATAGCTGTAGAAAACTTTGGGACATATTTACTAACTCGCTGTTTTATATACTTCTATAAAAAACTCATATTTCTCATCAACATTTGTGATCGTATTCATTTTACTCCAGTCTACATTTTGGAGAAAGTTCCTCAGGGAAACAAAGTCTGCCTTCCCATAATTGTATCTATTTTCTCTGTGTTTTTCATCTCTTTCTCCTTCCTTTACTCCCGCCACTTCCATCTCAACAACCAGATGATCACTTTTATCAAAGGGGCATTAGCAGGGTATGTTCCTCACATCATTTGGGTCCTTTGTGAACACTTAGTCGAGCCTTGATGGTTCGTCGTCACCATTAATTCTTGTAGTTTCGTTAATTAATTGGATTAACATGTTTTCCATCATCAATTCCATTAATTTACTTCCCCATGATTCCTCATTGTTCTCAGCATCCACACTTTCCCAATCAACTTCCCTACAGTTTAAATCTCCCATTACCATTATTCTATTTCATCGTCCAATTAACATCTTGAGTTTAATTATGGATTCTCTTATTAACTGTTCGTAACCTTCTTTCGTCCATGCCCTAGTTTTGGTGGGCATATAAAATACTATTACATCTATTTTTTTCTCCTTAACTGTCCTCTATTTCAATTCCCAAAAGTTCAGCCATGGTATTTTCTATTTATCTATCTACTGCCAGACGCCTCAATCCCGCATGAGGTGGCCACAAACAGATCGCCTCCACGTCGCTTATTTTCAATTTCTACATTTTTTGCTCCTAGGTCATTATGTTTCGTTTTTGAAGGCTGCAACATGCTTGCATGCATCGGCCTTTTTGGATTGGAGCGTGTAGCATTTTATGACCGGATGCCCTTCCTGATGTCTACCAATGACCCTTGGGTGGATTCGATCCTCCGACCCTACGGCCAGAGCGGAGTGCTCTAACCCACTGAGCCACATTACGGGTTAAAATCATTATACCTCCCCCAAACTTGCTTTCTCTATCCTTCCTCCAAATATTATAATTGTTCCATCCAAATAATTTTGTATCAACATCCCAAGGAAATTTAATCTCCACCAAACATACAATTTCAGGTTTATTTTCATTTATATAGTCTCCAACTTCCCCTTTCTTAGATATTAACCCAACTACATTACTATACATGATACTCAGATTTAATGCACTGGTTTTATCTTTACTCATTCTTCTCTTTTTTGTATTCATTTCCATCTCCCTTGTTTCCTTCACTTCTAGTTCCTCAAATACCACTTCCTTACTTTCATATCCATCATGCTCCAAAAAAAAGTTTTACATTCTTCCTCTGTCCTCCTTTCATATTTTTTCCTTTACTTGTTCCTTCAAAGATTTTAAAACTTCTCTTTCTTCTTCATTCAAATCTTTTCTTACTACAGTATAATACTTTCCATTCCTGCCTCTTTACTTAGTTTCCAGGTCACCTTAAGTATATCATTTACTACAATTTCTGATGACAACTTAACTTTCACTGGTCTTGCTTCCCCTTTCTTATATGGCCCTATCCTCCTTACTTCCTCAATTTCTTTTTCCCACTTGTTTCCTTTGGGATCGATCTTGCCCAATATTTTTCTCACTTGATTTGAGTCTCTCTTGAGTCTCACTGATCTAACCTTTTCTTCCTCCTCCCTGTTACCAAATATTACTACACATCTGCTCCTTTCTACATTTTCTCTTACTATTTTCTCTTTCTTCTTCAATATTTTCACTTAATTTTCTTCCATTTTTTTCTTGTTCATTTCCCTTTCTTCCTGAATGATTTCCCTTAAGCTGACCACTTCTTTCAGTTCTTCTTCCACATATGCCCACTTTGCCTTCTGCTCTTCTAACACACTATTCACCTTCTCCGTTTTGTTGTTGCTTTCTTCTAGTTTTCTCCTTAATACGATACTTTCTCATTTCAAATTCTCGATCTCCTGGTTCCCTGTCTCACTGGCCTGTATCAGACTCTGTATAGTGTTTCTGGTATTTTCAGGCATGTGTCTTGATACTAGATCCTCCACTTTCTTTTCTAGTTCACTAATTCTCATAACCAACGTTTTAACTTCGTCTATCACATTTGTTTCACTGTCAAATCCTGGAAATTCAGATTCCTCGATGTTTACATTGTCGTCCATCTTTGAGTCTGGTTACAGTACTAAACAGCTGTTTCCGAGATTCCTATAAACATTCAAGTACAGTATACTCACTGACAATAGCTCTTTACATTTTTGGTAGACTATATTAACTTACAAATACTTTAAACTTTAGACAGGACCAAAGGAGACAGGATAGACATAACTCCTGAAAACTACTTAAGGTTTGCAGAGGTGGTTGAAATACATCCGTTCACTCTGGCTGGTCCACTGTATGAGCAAACGATCATATACTGAGCAATCATATAAAGATGTGTCTTGTACAGTATTCCTTTGTGTGTTACTTATGTAAAGTATGCCGACACCAAAACAATATAAGTAACAAACACACAAGAGGAGTAAAGTCTAATATGCAAAATAAATTGCTAAAGTTGAGATCCTACGAAGTTTTCCATGCAGTCTACAAGACCATGTCATAATGTGGCATAAGACTGTTTCATATTCAACAATAAAATGTCATTATTGTTTTACTATGAACCCCCTGAATCAGAACATAGTTTTTTGCTTATTCTTGCTCTCTCCATGTAATCTGATTCAGCTATGAAGAGATTAATAGAGCAGGAGGTGTTAGATACTTCCTTCCTCAACCCGGGAGTGCAAGACTTAGTTCAGGCTGTACTAAAAAAAAAAGAAAAGAAAAGAAAAAAAGTACTTCAAAGCTGCACACTTCATGGGTTAACTCCTTCATGACTCAAGTTAAATCTGAAGGTACCAGGAATGCATAAATAAGTACTTCTTGTTTTCTGCAATTTAACAGATATGATATGCATGGTTTACTTCCACACTGCATAAAAAAAGAAGCATATTCTGAAGCTGGAAGCCAGGAACATTCCATCACATCTTTTTCCCACCTAAGGATGGGCCAGGAAAAACAAAAAATTAAAAAGTAATACATGCGAATTACCCACACCTGGCACTAGTGGATATCAGAATGAAGAGGTTTCTAGATGACAATACACTAAAGAGAATATTCAGAATGGCATTCAAGGCTTCATAACATTTTTTCCTATGTGAATTATCTTGCACATTACATCTTAAAATTCTCTTGTATACACTCTGTATCATCATCATCACCATCATCATCCAGACATTCCCTCTCAATCCAAGGTGAGGTGAGGCAGCATCCACACACACACACACACACACACACACACACACACACACACACACACAAATGATAGAGACATTATTTAAAATGAACCATATTAAAACTGATATACTCCACAGCAATAACATACCTGTACAAGAGAATACTGATAACATATTAAAATCCACATAATTCATAGCAAATAAAACACAAGAGAGTATTGAGGCGCTTTGTGCATAATAAATAATTAAGGAAAAGGTGTTAGGATATCTCACAAGCCACTGCCTTAACCCCATGAAGTGAGAAAGAAAACAAATATTTTAAGCAATTACAGTACAAAGTCTCAAATTTGAAATGCTTGGGTCTAAAGGCTTTACACAAACTGGAATATTTTGGAACGCAGAATCATAGTGGTAACTCTTGAGGAAAAAAAAAAAAAGCTAGGAATAGAAAAAGCAATGATGTACTGTATATTGTATCAATAATATATCATCTCTTGCTACGACTGTCCACAAACAAACTTTGTCTTCAAATATAAATTGATTGCATGTGGATAGATGATATTAGCACCTGACTATTGTATTAAGAAACATTATGGAAAGGAGAGGTTTTTGGAAACTAAATGTTCAGATCTGGGAGGTTGTACTGTATTTAAGTTCCTAACCTAATAGTTTTTCTTACACCACATGGTGTATAATCCCTGATACAGAAAAATTAATTTAAACTAAAATTCACCAGCCATGTTTGAGGACATTGCTTTTCGTTATCCTTTGTTCTTAACCCCTTCAAGAATGATGTATTTTTTATTAAATTTTTATTATCTCCTAAAATTTTTACTCAGCTTAGTAAAACTTTCTGAAAGGAGAATAGATACCATATTCATTAATCCACATGGTGCTGGAGCAATGGCACTGATCTAAATTCGGCAGAGGAACTACCTGGTTACAAAAATATCCCTCAACTCTCTCCCTATCCCCTGAGATGAGGATGGTGGACTGCCAGAATACGGCAACTTCAGCCTGTAGTCCACTGGGTTCATTTCAGATGAACCAGGTGCTACAGCTGCTGCTCCTGCCACTACTACTAATACCACCACTCTACTAGTACTCCTGCTACCATCACCAGTACTGGTACTAAATTAATCCTTTCACAACAAGAGGTCTCCCCTAAGTTCAGTAAGATTATCAGGAGATACCATGAATAAAATAAAAGATAAATCCTCTGACTGATGGGTTAAGAACTGCCACAACACTTCCAAAGCATAAAACTACGCTACACTTAATTAGGTGATTCTCAATACTATAACAACACTTCTCAAAAAACAAAATAATCAACCTGCATCGCACACCTCTCATAAGCAAGACGAGATGCTCACATAACAAGTACTGTATATCACTCTCTGAGTATTTCAAACTCAATACTGTATCATTCCTTTCATACTTCAAATTCCAAGTGCTCACATAATGAACATCAACCATTCTAAATTTTAAACTCTACTACCAAACCCTATCCGATGATCATCACAAAGAAGATAGGCTGCTCACATAACGAATACTTTCTCTGCATCCCTGATGTTGAATGTCTGGCGTGAACGTGGACAGACGATAGTGCCATTATTTTCATCGGCCATCTGTTGAAGAGCCTGCAAAGGAAGAAGTGTATAAAAGTTAGTTATTTTTATTTATTTATTCACTTATGGTAACAATGGAACACTAAGAGGCACTTTTCTGAAAATAGGAGCATCTCTAGGAGCAACTCTAGTGGCCTCTCTCTCTGTCCCCAGTGATTTTCAGAAACAAAGGTATTACACTACTGCAGACTTTAGCAAGGCCATGCCACGCCACATCACGCCACGCCACACCACACCACACTCGCACACCATAACACACAAAATCACCCTTGCACATCACACGAGACAAAAACATCCATTGACATCTCATCATACCGAGGCCTTTGACTGAAGGGCCCTGAAGCTTCTGCATCTAGTACTTATGTACTTGTTTGTAATTTACTGTGGATTAATAGCAAGAAAGTGCATTTTGTAATTTTACTTAAAATATGGACATATTGAAGATTTGTTCATACTAAAATTTTACTTCTCTATTTAATCACAGTGCAACCTACCTACAACAAATCATACAAAATGTCATAAAATGACATTATATGTCCATATAGTATTCAGTATAAATGTGTGTGTGTGTGTGTGTGTGTGTGTGTGTGTGTGTGTGTGTGTGTGTGTGTGTGTACATATTTATATATGATAGATAGATAGATAGACAGACAATAGGGGAGGCGGTAGCTCGATCGGTAGAGAGTTGGCTTGCGGTCCCGTGGGACCCAGGTTCGAATCCTCGCTGGTGCAGGGAACAGTTTAAGGATTTGAATTTCATTAAATCAGGCTTTACTGATCTACCAGAAGACCCGCCGACATGTCGTAAAAATGACCCCGCTAATACCAATACACCAGTCCTGTATGAGACAGCCCTAGCATGTATTCAATATGGACGGTGGGTGTTAAGCGCCGAAGTGGTGACATGTAGATTGTAGGAGGACGACTGGGCCTTGATAGCAGGCTGTGAAGCCTATGCCCAGAGTCGGACACATAAAAAAAAAAAAAAAAAAAA
>JAGKTI010000064.1:140652-153673 GCA_018397915.1 Birgus latro
TTCGCGTTAAGTGAAGTAGGGTCAATACTACCCTCCCCTGTGATGCGAAATGAGCTGACGCTTTTTCAACGGGAGCTGGCAACCCTGCTTGATAGGTTTGGCACCACAGGAGCAGGCTCAGTAATGTTTGGGCAGCCACAGGAGGAGGATTGTCTCTGTGTGTGATGCACCACGAGGGCATGTTTTGACTCAAATAACACAGTTATTTGGTTACCTACCACATTCTCATCATGCCTAAAGTAACCACAAGCAAGGACAAACGTGTGGAAGTGATTACTTTATACAAAGCTGGCCACAAACTCCCATTTATTGCAAATCAGATGGTGTTAGACTGAGGACAGTGCAGAGACTGGTGAAGCGGTTCAAGGACAGTGGGGAGGCCATTCCTCCCACTCCACTTCCCAAGCCTGGGAGACCTCGTAAGACAACCTTCAGGACCCGTCAGCTGATCTCAAGGCAAGTTAGCAAGGATCCAAGGCTAACAGCACGGGATTTAAAAGAAAAGAACCCACAGTTGCTGGCAGATGTGTCTGTCAGAAGTGTGCAGCAGCTGTTGCATGACGATCTGGGCTACAGGAGTTTTTGTGCTCGTAAAAAACCACTGCTAACTGCACTTCAGAAGAAAAAGAGAGTAAATTTTTGTAAGAAATATCTTGCCTGGAGTGAGGAGCAATGGAAAACTGTGCTTTGGAGTGATGAGTCAACATTTACTGTCACTGGTACCCCTTCATCACGAGTGTACCGCAAACCAGGCAGTGACCCCCTGGATCCTAAGTACACTTCCAAGTTTGTTAAATACCCAGCCTCACTCATGGCTTGGGGCTGCTTTACATATTATGGTGTTGGTAGGTTGGTAATTCTACCTGCAAATGAAAAAGTGAACCAGAACAATTATTTGGAGCTCTTATGTGATGTTTTAAGTGACTCTTTTGATAAAACCAAGGCAAGAGTATTTATGCAAGATTCTGCCCCTGCACATGTTGCAAAGTCAGTGAAACAGTGGCTAACAGACTGTGAGGTTCCCTTTATTCGAGACTGGCCCGGAAACAGCCCAGATATCAATCCCATTGAGAATTTATGGGCGCACATGAAGCGGCAGCTGCGTAGTATGGACACATCATCTATGACTAAACTTGAGGCTGCAGCTATGGAGCAGTTTTAGTCCATCTGTTCTGCAAAACTACGCCATCAGTCTCCCCAGACGCCTTAAGAAGATAATAAAGGTGAAGGGGAATGCCAGTAAATACTAAATTCAATGGTGAGTGTTAATTTATTTGTGTCTCCTTGCTAACCACAAGAATATTTTCTTTTTTTAAGATGGCGTCAACACTTTCCGCGCCTACTGTATACATATATGATATTCACTTAGTTTTTTTCATTAACAATTTATTTTGCGCATTACAACTCAATATGGTATCTTCTTGTAAGCTCCTGATACAAACTACGTATATATTATTAAAATATACGTTAAATAACATAAGTTAAGTTATTTTAATATACTGTATATATGTATATATATAGATAGATATAGATATACAGTATATAAAACACTCCTCACCCTACCCTAGGGTGGGAAAGGGGGTCCAGATGATGATGATGATGATAAAACACACCTTCTGGCCATAAACGTATCCATTGGGCAGCATAAGAGGTTGATTGTTCTCATTTAGTTGGTCCCCCGAGATGTGGCAGACAAGGCGAGACTGTGAGCAATGGGCATAAGGCAGGGGTGAGGCCAGGGCGTTGAGGGCAGGCTGACATACTGGGCAGTCAGGGTTGTGGCCAGTTGCTCCCTGGGGTAAAATAAAAACATCCCTTCATCACCATCACCCAATACACTAAACATACACATATCTATAGCAATTCATGCACCAGAATGGGATATATTCATGTGGTGGCACCTAAATACTGATCCACTGCCCACCTATTTAAATACAGTACCCAATAACCTCCTCCCTATCTTCCAATGTTAGGATGATGGACTACAGAGGAAAAGTAATGTCAGCCTGCAGTCCACTGGGTTCATTTCATGATAAACCTGGGGCTGTAACAACAACAATGGTCTTCTCATTGGTATGTTATCTGGAGTATGGAATTTTGGACCAAGACTGTACGACAAAAATTCAGCATAAACAAAGAAATAAAATATATATTAATGCTCACTCTATAGCAGTGAGGAGTCTTGAGTGCAGAGAGTCCTGACTGCACCACCACAGAGAAGGCTGACTGAGATGAGAGCTGGTATAGTTTGAGATTCTCGGAACGGAACTGACTGATCAGTTGTTCCCAACGTGAGTCTGAGAGAAGATTCTTGTATGGGCTTACATCTGGAGGGTAAAGGGAGAGAAAATTATGAGACTGGCATAGAGTGGGAAGTAACATGGAAAGAAAAATGGTTATTTTCTACAGAAGATGAACAGAAGAAGGAAAAACAATTAAATTTCAAAAAATTCCATACAACATGTAAAGCATTATAGGCCACATCAAATAAAATTGGTTACCATTGGTGCAGAGTAGTACAACTGCAGTATACAGTACTTCATTGTGACTCCTTCAGTCCTAGGACATATTTTTTCATTTTATACTCTTGCTACTATGCCTCTACATGTTTTTAATCAGTTTAGGCATTACTCTACAAACTAAAAGTTAAATCCAGCCTTCACTGACCCTTAGTGTGAATGAAATTGTTTGGTGGTGGTCTGGGTGAAATAAAAAATATGTCATCAGAGTGTGGGGATTGACCTCACTTTAATTATGGTGCACAAAACAGCAAGCCCTTGTCATATGGCAATGATGTCTTCCATAATATCACGACTTTTTCCATATAAATGGTACTGTAAACTGGAGGAAGGCAAATCAAATATGTATCAACAAAACTTTAATAGGCAACTTGTCTATAAATTAAGATGGCTTTATTTATTTATTTTTTTAATTATTATTATTTTTTTTATGACGTGTCCCCCCCCCTTTCAATAAGGGTTAAGGTGTTGTCCCTAGGTAGAGGACTTAGGTTTGGACCATATAGTACTTTATGACCGGATGTCCTTCCTGATGTCTACCAATGACCTTTGGGTGGACTCGAACCTCCGACCCTTTGGCCAGAGTGGAGTGCTCTAACCCACTGACCCATGCTGCTAGATGACGGAAGAGCACTACCTCTCCCATCTGGGCAGCTGCCCAAGCGAAGAGCGAACTCTCGATCCTTTGGTCTTGAGTCAGGCCCTCTACCACTGAGCCACCCTGCCCCCAGAACAAAACATTTCAGAATGCTACATATACAGTGCACAGGGTTATCTGTATTACAAAATGCATTGAAGCTGACCTGTATTGGCTGGGAATGCAATAAGAGCCATGCAGCGCTGTATAGAAGGCAGGTGACTTGCTTCTTGACAAGTGAAGTATTTTCTTGCATGCCTGCCAGAGGACATAAACAAATTGCTACAGTAAACCACAACAGAGTTAACTTACAAATCCATCAACCAGTCCTTCACTGTTAAATCAGGAGTGTAAGAGCATGGAGCAAGGCAATTCAGCAGAGAAAGTTATGGTAAGAATGAATGGTTGGTCATCTCTGGGTGGCATAAGGAGTGCAATAAACTCCACACACCCTTTGGATGTAAACATTAATGGGACACATCTAGCTGGATCACCTACGTCCACTGAACCACCAGATGATCATTTGGTTATAAAACAAAATAAAACTTCCACCCACCTAATGGCATCCATGCGTCGGTCACTCTTTACCAGCTCAATAAATTCCTGCATTCTGACGTTGAACTCAAGGGAAGAATTCAGCTTCCGCAGCTTGCTTTTGTTATCGTGGCACCAGGAGAGGCACTTTGAGGTGTCATGTAAGGCCAGGGATTGCTCCACCTCCCGGGCAACCAGAAACACGTCAAGATTCGTTAGACCTTCAATTCCACGTGAACTGGCCAGCTGCAATAATGAACGGTCATATTAATGATGAGTCAATGTGTGAGGCCCATTTAACTGGCCTGAATTTGGTTACTTCTCATTCCATCTGCATTTTTCTTACTCTCTACACCCTACCTCACCCTATCCTTAGGCAGGAAATAGTCTTGCTACATGATAATTGTTGGAACTAGACAAACCACACTCACCCGGCTGCCTTTACCACGTGTACTGCCAAGGCTCCCGGTTGCATACCACAGGAACCTTCCAATGACATCATCACTCGTGACTTAGCAGATGTGTGTGTGCACACACACACTAACACTCTCGTCCTCTCTTCTTAATTTGACAGAAGATTCCAAGGACGAAGCTGGATGGTCTATTTGCGTCTGATACACACTATGTATCCAATACATAGACTTTTGTGTGCGTACCATCAACATCCGATACACACTATGTATCCAATACATACACTTTTGTTTAATTACTATCAAGACCCAGTCTGTGGCCACATACAGATATGTGATGTCGCTTAGAGTATTATAAACTTTCTAGTCTCGGCTGACTGCTGCACGCAGCTGCTCGGTTGAGGCACCATTCTTGGTGAGACAATCAGCCAGTTGTTGTGATGTATCCACCCAGGATACCTCATCAATCTCCCCCGCTCCAACATGTCCCGCAACACAGCAATATCAATGCGCAATCTCCTGTCTTCTACGCTCTTACAGGAGTAAAGGGCGTCCACCAGACTCTTGTTGTCGACGAAACACTTTATTTTGATCTTTCCACATCCAGAAACCTCATGCAATATGTTGGAGAGATATAGAGCAGTTTCAGCACATTCAAGCAGCGCCAACATCTCAGCAGATAAGGTAGATTTGACGACCCTCCTGATCTTCCTTGTCTGCCAAAATATAGGACATCTTGCCTCACTAGCATCTCGTAGGAAGATCACAAAACTTCCCTGAGATCCATTGCCTACAAGGTTGGCAAATGAGGCATCCGAAAAGCACTCTATATGACAGTCCTCGATCGGCCCCATTCTTGGAATGTATAGCTTCATGTTGTCAGTCTTCACCCTTGAGATCACCTTATTGAGTCAAGCAAATCCGCTACGGTAGCTCGGTTGCTATTCACGCTCAACTCACACACATCAAAGGCAATATCTGGCTGAGTGTATGTGGCAATCCAATTGAGTTGCCCAATTAATGCTCGGTACTCCATTTTCTCAGACTTGGACAGCTCCCCTGATTTTACTGCTGCATGATGTTTACTCAACATGACTGGTTTCAAGGATGAAGCATACTGGAACTGGTCGAGCGTTATGCTGCCATCGATGTTGGAGATGACATTGAGACCAACGTATTTGAAGGCTTTTAATTCTGAACTACCGATGAGGAATATTTGACTCAACCGATTTATCACTTGCTGTTCAAACTCATGTGTACCAGCCCAAAGGAAGTCGTCGAAGTAGATGCATACAATGCCTTCGACTCTGCCACCATTGCTCCAAGAGAACAGCGCTGAATCCAGTGATGATACTTTAGCTCCGAGACTCAACAACTGATCTTTTACGCACAGATACCAATGCCTAGCAGCATCACAAAGGCTGTAAACAGTTTTCTTTAGTCTCCATAACTTACCATTTGCATATTCAGGCGGAGGACGTAAATGAACAACTCTCTCAATGTCGTTACCTTGCAGGTAGGCAGCTTTCACGTCCATAGTGTGGCAAACCCACTGGTTGGTGGAGGCCAAAGAAAGTGCCAAATGCACTGCTTCCTTTGAACAAGTAGGCGAGTCTTTTCGGAGATCCACTGTGTCTTCCTCAAATCCTCTGGTGACTAAGTGGGCCTTAACAATAGGCTTTCCATTTTTCAGGTTTTCTGTCACAACCCATCGAACCGTTATGGCACCTTGCCCAACATCATCTACTTCCTCATACACATCATTATTCTGCCAATTTGTAATTTCATTTTCCTTAGCACATAATACGGCCTCAGAGCTGAAAAGAACAAGCATTTCTGTGTCATCATCAACCACTTCCCATTCGCTAAGATCCTTCTCCAAATCTATCCAATCAATGCTGCCATCAGAGTCCCTCTTCAAATTATAGCAGTGTTTGTACTTTCCAGTGGCTTTACCTGCCCGACTTATAATCCTTCCAGACACCAACTCTCCACTTTCTGAATGTAGTCCCTTTATACGTTGACCAACAGAAACTTTGGGAAGCTGATTAATCGGAACAGAAACTGTGGGAGGCTCATCGATTGGGACCACACCATCTTCCGACTCGTCATCTGGTGGATAGTCATTCATCACTTGCGTAGGATCGTCATTAGGCTTCTCCTGGACAACATTTTTCTTCTCATCACTGCTGACATCACTTTCAACTGTAGTATCCTGCTCTGGCGCTTGTGCTAGACGACATACATGCACTCGCACGTAGACACCTCCGTGTCTCACCAGAATTTGTTTCCCATCTCTGCCTATTACAATTCCGGGACCATGCCACTCATGACTCATTTCTTTTGTAGAAGACTTCATCTCCATTCCGGATGTCGTTTAGGTTACTCGAACGTACGTTGTGCCGCAGAGCCCTAGCCAAGCATTCATCTGATTCGGTCTTTATAAACCCATGTCTAGCTAAATGAAGAGCGTTCAAGTTGTCTCTCACAATTTTCGATGGTGATGAAGGTTCCAAGGCTGGAGGATCATTTGCGTACACATTAGGCAGACCAGGGTTTTGACCAAAAACAAGTTGGTTAGGAGAAAAGCCTGAGTAGGTGGTGAGAGCATTTCTTGCCGATACTGCCCATGCCAAGGCCACATCCAATTCACACTGACTATCAGCCATTATCTTCCTAACAATGTCACCAATGTCTGCATTTTGACCCTCACAGACTCCGTTGCTCCAAGGACTCTCTGCAGACGTTGTCATGATCTTGATATTGAAGGCCTCTTCCAGTGCTCGCATTTCCGCATTATTGAATTCACAGCCATTGTCTGTAAGAATTTTTCTAGGTGTGACAAACACAACAATCCAGCTCCGAAATATTCCTTTGATAATGGTGGGCGCAAACTTATCTGCGATTACTATCGCATTACAATACCTGGTCGCCAAATCAACAAGGACTAAGAAATAATGCCTTCCCCAAGCTTTTAAATCCATGGCTATGGCTTCGTTAAACTTAGATGCCATGGGCAAACTGACTACGGGTCGGGGCTTGGCTTTCTTAAATCTGCAACAGACTGTACAAGCATCAGATACAGCCTTGACAGCCTGTTCCAGTTTTGAACTTTTAATTCCCACATCTGTATCAGTTTAATTAGTTTTGCCGATGTTGGGTGTCCAAACTGCCTGTGAAGCTTCAAAGCGGTTTTTTCTACATCACCCCCACGAGTTGCCAACATGATTGTTTCACAAAATTCATGATCTAGTCATAGGGAAATTGGAAGTAAGTAATGGCCTGAAAATGAGGACTTTAAATCAATGATAGTTCCACAAATTTTGACCTGGTCAGTTCCAAGGTTAATCAACATTTTTGCTTTTTTCATGGAACGTCTACTCAACAGCAAGGGAATATTGCAGTCCACAACATCAGTCACGATGGTAGCACGCATGTTTCCAATGTAGCAGGGCAGAGTAACACATTTGAGGGAAGAAACTGTGACACCATCAGCAAAAGTAAACGTTGAGGATGACGCTTCTTCTCTTACAGCATCACGTTCATAATCAGTGAGCTCACTTAGATAGCAATTGATCCATTCAACTCCACATACAGTTGTAGAACACCCTGTGTCTAGAAGAGCACATCCCTTAGATTCTTCTACTAGAGTCTGTGACTTACCTCTACTAGCGGCATCATCCGCATAGCCCATAAACAACAACAGATGCACTGTTTCAGAATTCTCTTCTCGACTGCCGTCGTTTTCGTATGCATCTGGACAGTCACGTGCCCAATGAAAGCTAGAATCACATACGAAACACCTCGATACCTTTCCGTCAGGCCCAAGTGGGTTCTGCCTCTTGCCGGTGGATAAGCGTTGGGGAATTCTAGCAGATACGGTTGAACATCGGCCACTACCCCGACATCGATCACGTATTGCACCACCCCGCAACATTCTCCGTCCACGTCGAGTACCTCTAGCATAAAGCGTTTCGTCACCCTCAACTTCGTCACTCCAAAAAACTGGTTCGTCTTTCACCTCCCGGGCAGACACCGATGCCTCGTTCTGCCTGCCAATTTCACCAGCAAAAATACGATTCAGGGCAGATTTCATATTTTCATATGTTACCTCAGTTATCGCGGACATCACTAGTTGTCGTTCACTGTCAGAAAGTTTGCATGCAGCTAAGAGCATAAAAGCCATAACAGAATTTGGCAGTTCCATGTCCTGCTTGGTAAATTTGAAGTAAACATGCTCAAATTCTGTCACGAACTCCCGAATGTTCATATCACTGGCTCTTCTGAAGTTATATAGCTCATAAAACGCTGCAAACTGTCGACGTCCTTTGTCCACGAGAAATAAACCGTCTAATTTTTTCAGCAGGGTCTGAACACCATCCTTCTGCTTTAAAACATCTGTTTCAATCTGCGAAGACGCCACCCTCGCTCTCCCAGACAATGACAGGTGAATAGCTAAAGCTTGTTTTTCTGCTGCCAGGTCCGTTAGTTCGCACCAAATGCCAATGTCTTTTTTCCAGCTCTCATATGAAGAATCATTTTCCAGTTTTGGAGGCCACTTGGTCGAACACAACGCCATTCTCGAACCACGCTCTGCTACCAATGTTGGGACTAGACAAACCACACTCACCCGGCCGCCTTTACCACGTGTACTGCCAAGGCTCCCGGTTGCATACCACAGGAACCTTCCGATGACGTCATCACTCTTGACTTAGCAGATGTGTGCGTGCGCACACACACTAACAATAATGATGATGATTATTAGTAAATCTGAAAGAGAGCTCCCAGATTCTCTGTGATAAATTCTATAGTTTGTGACAATGACATAACATGCTTAACATTTCAGTACTCTTGTGGACTACACTTCAGGCTCATCACTTCTAACAATTACAGGTCTTCCATAATGGCCATCAGAAATTAGGAGCTTGCTTATGCTTCCATGTCAAGATTCGTCAGGCCCTTGATCCACTGTAAACCTGCAAGATGCAGTAGCTGAGTTCCCATACACCATGTAATTACGGTACAGTCAGTCCTTACTTCGAGTCTAGGATGTATGCAGGATGTGATTGCTGCTGTGGCCCCAGGCTCATCTGAAATACGAACTCAGTAGACTGAGTACTTAAAACTGACCTTCTGCAGCCCTCCACTCTAATCTTGGGTCATAACGAAGCAGCTGAAGGATGCTTGTATAATTAGGCAGTGGGGCAGTACGTTATATTAGTGCCAACACATGACAGTACTGTATCCCTCTCCAGCAATATGGCATTATAAGTGAGGTCATTGTGTGAGACCTCAGGAATAAGAGACTCAACATAGAAGCTGCTAGAGATCAAGCAACAAGAAAAGCCACTATTAGGTGACCCAGGTTGATGCTTGCAAGATGCTGGAGCCTTCATAAAACAAAACAAAGTGAAACAGCTTTAAAAGAGACACATTTCTGGATGAGAACATGAAACCATAGGACACAAATGAAAATACAGTAAAGTAAGCCGACCTTTGTTGCAGTGGTGTAGCAGCCAGCACGCAGAAGATACTCGACCAACAGGCGGTCCAGACGTGTACGGCGCCACTCGGCCACGGCTGGTGGTGTGGGGGCGTCATGGCCTCGCAAGTGCTCTACCCGACGCTTCACCACCCGACCACACTCTATCTCCTCCTGCGTGGCTTCTTCTGCCTTTAGGGATTATTAATAAAGAATCAGATATTTATCTATCTACCACAATCTACCTTTAGCTCCTCTTGTATGGTTTCTTCTGCCTTTGGGGATTATTAATGAAGGATCAGACCTTATCTATCCACCACACTTTGTCTCCTCTGGTAAGGCTTTTGCCTTTGAGGATAATTACTGATTGGTTAAAATATTATTTATCTATCATTCAATCCCTAATTGCCTTATTAGGAGCAAATGGGCCCATACAACTAAGGCCACTCTTTCAATCTCCTCCTGTTCTTCTGCCTTTAAGGATTATTACTAAGGGATTAGAACAGAGTGGCATTTTGGATCTGAAGAAAATGCAATAGGAGTGAGATGTGGAATTGTATACAGTATAACAGTGACAGGAGTGAGATGGGAAATTACATATAAAACCAACAGAAGTGGGATGAAGACTTACATATAATGATGACTTTCTATACCAGTACTTAAAATAACATAAATCATAGACCACAACATACTGGTAATGTACCAGTGCTTTCCTCACCTTGCGTTTGAATGATGACAATTTCTCGACAACACCCCCCAGGAGGGAGGATATGTGAGAGGCATTGTGGTTGTCAGTGAAAAGTAAACGCTCCAACTCAGTGACGGCTGTGGTCACATGACATACTTCACGGTCCAAGGTTTTTTGCGCTAGCCGGAACTTCTTGTTTAGCACGTCATATGGCACCTAAGAGTACAGATGCTTCATTAACTGCTTAATTTAGGTAATACCCTTTTTTCAGTTAATTCTTCCTGCAACCAGATGTAATTTTATTCAACTTAGGAAAGGTCTCTATATTCTACGAGATATTAAAATCATCAAACATACAACACCTTTGATCTCCTTGAATCTAACTTCTTGAATCTAAGTGATATGAATTTTTTAAATCTACTCTTATTGCTACCAAATGACTATTCAACTTAGGAAAGGCCTCACATATTCTAGTTATTAAAACTGCCTCACATATACTTAGTTATTAAAAATGTATTCAAGCTCCTGGATCCTGGAGTCATCTCACATGCCTAGCCATCTGTTTTTTTTTTTTTTTTTTTTTTTTTTTTGAGATGCACTTCACATACAGTATTCTAATGAAATAACATAACAAAAAAGAAACTTACTTTTAAAGTAGGATGCTCTATAGATGACACATCAGCCATACTGAATTGTAATTTGGCGATGGCACTCTGTAAAATATATATATACTGTATATATATATATATATATATATATATATATGCAGGGTGATTCACGAGTTTCTCCGGAAACTCTGGGAAATGCAAGCTTATGCAATTCTAAGCATAAAATACTCTATAAGTATAGGTATTTAATGTAATGGTATACAAGTGGTGAAATTTTCAAATCTGACAGATGTGAATGTGAGGCGGCCAGGCTGGTGGCGGTCTTGCTGTGTTGCCAGGTTACTCAATTTTCTTTTAAATTTTGCACGTTTTTCTCGTTCTGAATGAAACTATTCTTTCATTAGTCGTCAGGTAAGTAATTGTTCTACATAGAAAAGTATGTCACTTTAAAGTAACAAATAAATCTACTATTGAAGGAGTAAACATGGCAAAGATCAATATCAGTGATACTCAGAGATCAGTTCCCGCCAAGTGCTAGCGAGTGTGGTAGGCCTATTTATTACAGGGACGGTTTCACCCACTTTTCGCTACAATGCCATTCACTTTTACAAACGTGGAGTATGCAGATATGATTTTTATTTATGGGTTCTGCAATGGCAATGCTGAAGCATCAGCAAGAGAATACAGACGGAAATATCCAAACAGGAGCCCAGATGCAAAAGTTTTTTACCATGTCTACATGGAGAGGCAAGTTGAAGTACGACGCATAGTAGGAATGGTACACCGCAGTTCTAGCATCAGTACAAGAAGAATTTCATCCCGACTTAGTGTTCTACAAGCGAAGGTATGGAGGACATTAAAGCGGGAAGGTCTGTACCCATATCACATACAACAAGCTTAGCATCTACAACCCGGGGATTCTGCTCAAAGACTTTATTGCTGTACTTGGCTAGCAGATCATCCTTAGCTGTGCAAGTACATTTTAAACACTGATGAAGCCATATTTACCCGCAGTGGATCACATAATACTCGTAATGCACATTAGTAGTCAAAAGAAAATCCCAAGGAGACAGCTGAACGGAACTTTCAACACCGATTTTCAGTTAATTTGTGTTGTGGTATGATTGACAACAAGCTGATTGGACCTCATATCTTTGAAGGGAGGCTTACAGGAGATGTCTATGTTAATTTTATCAGAGATGAACTTCCCTTGTTACTTAAAGATGTGCCTCTGAAGACACGGCAACAAATCATTTTTCAACATGATGGGGCGCCTCACATTCACATCTGTCAGATTTGAAAAATTTCACCACTTGTAAACCATTACATTAAATACCTACTTACAGAGCATTTTATGCTTAGAATTGCATAAGCTTGCATTTCCCAGAGTTTCCGGAGAAACTCGTCAATCACCCTGTATAGATATATATATATATGTGGGGAAGAGTAAAGTGATGGTCTTCGAGAGAAGTGAAGCCAGTGAGTGTACAGTGAGATTGGATGGGAAGGATATGGAGAATGTGAGTGAATTTAAGTACTTGGGCAGTGTGATGAGTAAGGATGGTAGTCTGGAGGGTGAAGTGCTCGAAAGGGTGCAGCAGGGAAGGGAGGTTGCTGGTTCGTTGAAAGCAGTGATAAGAAACAGGGAGGTGAGCATGGAAGTGAAAAAGTTGTTACATGACAGTATTGTGATACCAACTCTGACATATGGAAGTGAAGCTTGGACCCTGTTGGAAGGACAGAAGTCAAGAGTGAGAGCAGTGGAAATGAGTTATTTGAGAGGAGCATGTGGAGTCACATGGAGAGACAGACTAACAAATGAGAAAGTGAAGGAGCGTTGTGGTGTGGTTGAGGATGTGATGGGAAGTGTTAGGAGAAACACGTTAAGGTGGTTTGGGCATGTGGAGAGGATGGAGAGTGAAAGATTGACGAGGAGAGAGTATGTGAGTGAGGTGGAGAGGGCGAGAGGGAGGGGGAGGCCGAGGATGAGATGGAGGGATGGAGTGGAGAGGTATATGAGAGAGGGGGGTGTGAGTTGGGTGCGTGGTAGTGAAATGGCAGGGGACAGAGTGACATGGAGGCGATTTGTTTGTGGCCACCCCGTTCGGGATTGAGGCGTCTGGCAATAGATAGATAGATAGAA
>JAGKTI010000064.1:158190-176157 GCA_018397915.1 Birgus latro
GAGATTGTTAGGCGTGAGAGGGTTGAACTTGCAGGTGAGTCTCTTGAGTGTGTGGAGGAGTTTTGTTATTTGGGAGACATGTTATGTGCCGGAGGTGGGGCTGGAGTTAGCTCGGTTGCTAGAGTGAGAAGTGGTTGGAAGAAGTTCAGGGAGCTGTTGCCTCTCCTGACATTGAGAGGACTCTCCTTACGTGCTAAGGGGTCTTTGTATGCAGCATGTGTTAGGAGTGTGATGCTGTATGGTAGTGAGACCTGGGCAGTAAAGGAAGAAGATATTCGCAGGTTTAAACGTACAGAAATGACAATGATTAGGTGGATGTGCAGTGCGTCCCTGCGTGCAAGGCCTGGGGGGGCTGGGTTTACGATAGAAGAGTTGAGAGGTAGGATGGGACTGGAGTGTATTGGTGTTGTGATGAGGAGAGGTAGGCTGAGGTGGTTTGGACATGTGGAGAGGATGGGGGATGATAATTGGGTACAGAGGGTGAGAAGTGTTAATATTGGGGGAGGGGTTGGGAGGGGTAGACCGAGAAAGACATGGGACGAGGTCATTAAATGTGACTTAAGGGTTAAGGGACTGAATAGGGAGGCTGCCAGAGATCGAGCAGCGTGGAGAGCCGCCATTAGGTGACCAAGGCCGACACATGCAAGCATGTTGGAGCCTTCAAAAACGAAACGATAGTACAATAGCCACTGCTGATGTCTACATTCAAAAGCATTAACATAATTTAACAAATAAGGAAATGAAAGAAAAGTATTTGGGAGCTAAATGCTAATTGCTCACCAGAATATGCTGTTGGCCAAGTCCAAGATTTTGGCCACATCTTGATACCCTGAAGGTTTCATGTTGATAGCTGAAGCCATTCATAAAATATAATGATGCTAAAGGTAAGTGATAACAACTAGTTGACCTTTGGCAGCCATTCTGGTGACCCTGACATTGACCCGAGTACCCATTTTCAAACTCGGCCAAGATTCTGCCCATATCTTGGTACTCTGATGATTTCATGCTGATAGCTCAAGCTGTTCTTGAGATATTGCAAATGGGAACAGATACATACACACACATACATACATACACACACACACACACACACACACAGAGGAAGGCAAAAACATTATCAATCCACCTTGTAAGGAAAGTGATGATAAAACCATAACTTCTGTGTTACTGTGTCAGACTTATGAACTATCAACCAAGTATTAACCACATGAGAATATAACATAGCTCAACTGAGTTCCATCAATATAATATACTGTAAGATAACTTTACAGCCTAGCCTACACCATGTTTCATTTATGTTTAACTGCTACAGGATATCAGGCATCTAGGGTAGGCTACCAATATAGGCTACAAATACATGGATTCTAAAATTAGTTGTGTGTGTCAAATTGTAACACCATCTATAAGCCATAACACATACCAGCTATGACAAGGTGCTCATTCTTTGGAAAAATTAAGGTACCTGACCATAATGGTCAGAGAGAGAGAGAGAGAGAGAGAGAGAAACACTGCACCTCTGAATGTTCTCAAATGTTGTTCTTTTTCAGGGAAGGTAAGATACTATACCATTAAGGTTAATGCAGCAAGTCAAAATGTTCCGCGATATCAAATCTGAAAGCAAAGGGACATAGCAGAAAACAGAGGAGTCACCTCTTTGTGTCTCAGCTGACGAGTGTAAACAAATGGCTGCCACTGTGTTCCGTTTAGGGAGTGGCAGAGGCGCATTATTTGAACCTAAATTTAGGGGCAAATGTATTATGGAAACTTCTCCATTACTTAGGTAACCGACTGACACCTTATATTTTGTAGGAGATATTCAAACAATTGTCAATACTTAAAAATATATCGTAGAATAGTTTGAAGGCCAAGTCATTGTACCATTTTCGAACAAAATTAAATCTGCCAAATGTGAGAAATACTGTGGCCTATTGATATTCTATAGAAAATCTTCAAGTGATTATGATATGCTTTGAAATATATCATTATTTGGATTAAGGACCAAGCCATTCTAGCACTTTCGAACAAAATTAATGTCAAATGTGGTGAAACGCTGAAGCATGACGGAGAAAAAGTAAACAGATGGAGAGAACACTTTAATGAACTGTTGAACATGGAGAATGAAAGTAATGCAAGTATAAGTGGCTGGGGAATGGCGGGGAGAAGGAGGGTTGTGAGAAGAGAGGAAGAAATCAGTAGGATGGAAGTGGTGGAAGCAATGAAGAAAGTTAAAATGGGGAAAGCCCCAGAAATTGATGGAGTGTGTGGTGAAATGCTGAAGCATGGGGGAAAGATAGTGATAGAATGGATGTGGAAGGTGTGCAGATTGGCGTGGGAGGAGGGTCGAGTCCCGGAGGATTGGAAGTCAGGTATAATTCCTCTGTACAAAGGAAAAGGGGAAAAAGCAGTTTGTGGTAATCATAGGGGCATTTGCCTTCTTAGTGTAATAGGAAAAGTATATGGTAGGATACTTATTGACAGAGTTAGGGAAATAACAGAGGAATTAGTTGGAAAAGAACAGAGAGGTTTTAGGAAGGGAAGAGGTTGTGTAGACCAGATATTCACTCTTAGATTCTTAGTGGAAAAGTTTCTAGAGAAGGGAAAGAAGTTGTATGCAGCCTTCATGGATCTGGAGAAAGCATATGACAGGGTGGATAGACAAGGATTGTGGAAAGTATTAAGAATATATGGAGTGGATGGGAAGTTGTTGAACGCAGTGAAGAGTATGTAGGAGGGTGCTAAGGCTGCAGTGCATGTGGATGGCAAACTGAGTGAATCTTTCCATTTGAAGGTTGGATTGAAACAAGGATGTGTCATGTCTCCATGATTGTTCAATCTGTACATGGATAGGGTTATAAAAGAGATACAAGGTCGGGCAGTGGATGTTGGAGCGGCCCTAGCGAGAGAGGGCAGTGTTTGGAAACTCCATGTACTGTCGTTTGCAGATGATACTGTGTTGTTAAGCGAAGACGAAGGGGAGCTGCAAGGCTTGGTAGACGAGTTTGGGAGAGTAAGAAATGGAATCTAAAGGTGAATGTAGGTAAGAGTAAAGTGATGGTCTTCGAGAGAAGTGAAGCCAGTGAATGTACAGTGAGACTGGATGGGGAGGATATGGAGAATGTGAGTGCATTTAAGTACTTCGGTAGTGTGATGAGTAAGGATGGAAGTCTGGAGGGTGAAGTGCTTGAAAGGGTGCAGCAGGGATGGAAGGTTGCTGGTTTGTTGAAAGCAGTGATAAGAAACAGGGAGGTGAGCATGGAAAGTGAAAAAGTTGTTACATGACAGTATTGTGAAACCAACTCTAACATATGGAAGTGAAGCTTGGACCCTGTTGTAAGGACAAAAGTCAAGAGTGAGAGCAGTGGAAATGATTTATTTGAGAGGAGCATGTGTAGTCACATGGAGAGACAGACTAACAAATGAGGAAGTGAAGGAGCGTTGTGGTGTGGTTGCGGACATGATAGGAAGCATTAGGAGAAACACGTTAAGGTGGTTTGGGCATGTGAAGAGGATGGAGAGTGAAAGACTTATGAGGAGAGTGTATGCGAGTGAGGTGGAGGGGGCGAGAGGGAGGGGGAGGCAGAGGATGAGATGGAGGGATGAAGTGGAGAGGTACATGAGAGAGGGGGGGGGTTAGAGTTGGAAGCGGGGTAGTGAAATGGCGGGGGACAGAGTGATATGGAGGTGATTTGTTTGTGGCCACCTCGTGCGGGACTGAGGCGTCTAGCAATAGACAGATAGATAGACCTCTCATTCGTCATTCAGCTTAGTGAGAATGGTGAATATTACTTCACTGGACAATTTCCTGTTTTACAAGAGACTTAATAGCCACAGTAAAGTAAAAACAGGCAATTACAATGAAAAATTATTATTCCATCCATCCACCATCCAATCCTGCCACATAAGCGTAGGAGCCTGGGGCTTGGCAAGTTGGACCTGATATTTGAGATGAGTGACCAGTCTCTCATCCCCTTGTGGTCTTATGTGGTCAATAAACCCTAACCACCCTTTGATTATAAACTACACAGGCTCAATCCGACTGGAGTGCCTTAATTACCCACTTAACCAGCAGGTGCCAAAATTTGGTTATATGGTTACCACCTAACGTAGTAGATGGTTTCCTGGTGTACGGGAAACCATTTGGCTTGTCACTCAGTGTAGAGTCACCCATAGGCAGAAGGAGGAGGAAAGAATGAAGGAAAGAAAGACAGAAAAGAGAGTGTAATGGTACCCGTGGGCAGATGGAAGAGGAAAGAATGAAGAAAAGAAAGACAAGAAGAAAGAAGGAAGAGAGGAAAAGGCAGACATCCAAAGCAGCATTATATCGAGTGTGTATTTCACATTAAAAAATACTACCATAATGAGGGCGCAGAAGTCAAAATATGAAAAACTACATAGCCTGTACTGAAGGCGCTGACATGTGGTGGCGCTGTGTACCCTGGGTGGTGCAACTGCGACATCCCCTCGGGAGCCAAGCCAACTTATCCCCCTCCCCCCCCATGCCTCACCATGGGAAGAACCCTAGTGATCCACTGTCTGCCACAAGATGCTGGTTCCCTACACGGTGTTTCTACTGTACTGTACCAGCACAGCCTCAAAGATGCAGTTGCTTACCTGAAGTCGATCAGTATGCTAAGCCAGACAGGCTGGAGGTATGCAACAACACATCCTGACTGATGGTTTAGTTACCTATACTCTTGGGGTCCTCAGTCACTATATCATCACTATTTCCTATTGCAGTCCCAGCCATCTCTCCAATTTAAACTCATTTGCCACATCTGGTTGGAATGCCTTAACCCACTAAACCACCAGATATCCAGTTGATATGTTTACCACCTAAAACGGCTTCTTAGGATACACTAAACTGTATGGGTTGTCACTCAGAATAGTCACCTCAAGCCAGCACTACATAATAAAACAAGGAGCTCAGAGCCAGATCTTTGCTATTAGATCATACACTGTGCTCATCATCATCTAATCCAGTGTTGCTCCACGAGAAGCGTAGAAGCCCGGGGCTAGGAATGCTGGTCTTGACATTTAAGAGGGTGACAAGCCTCACACATCCCTGAGTGGCATTACATGAGCAATTAACCCCAACCACCCCTTGGATAAAAACCTGCACAGACTCAATCTGATTGGAGCACCTTAATTACTAAACCACCAGGTGTTATACACATAATCCAGACAACTACTAGCCTTCCACCTTCAACATTAATTAAAAAAAAAATTTTTGACTGAAATTCATATCACAGAAATGTAGTTTGGTGAACGAAGTACATGAAAAAGTGCAGCTGGGAAGAACAGGTGCTGGTTTATTGAGAGAAGTAATAAGGAACAGTGAAGTGAGGAGTAAAGTGTCACTGCATGACAGGATAGGGACTGTGGTCTTCAACCTAATACATGGAAGTAAATGAGTTATTTGAAAGGAGCATATGAAGTCACATGGAGACAGACTGACAAATGAGGAAGTAAAGGAGTGTTGTGGTATGGATGTGATAGGAAGCATTAAGAAAAACACGCTGAGGTGGTTTGGCCATGTGGAGAAGATGGAGAGAGAGAGACTGATGAGGAGAGTGTATATGAATGAGGTGGAGGGGGGGGAGAGGGAGGGGGAGGCCAAGGATGAGAAGGAGCGGCAGAGTGGAGAGGTATATGAGGGGGGTGTGAGCTGGGAGCAGGGCAATGAAATGGCAGAGGACAGGGTGACATAGAGGCAATTTGTTTGTGGCCACCCGTTACGGGATTAAGGCGTCTGGCAACATATAGATAGATAGAGGCTTGAACCATTTAGGAAGGATGCACGTCAAGAGTTAAGACAGTGGAAGCTAGTTTCTGAGAGAAACATGTGGAGTTATGAGGAGAGACAGACAAATGAGGAAGTGGATGTGTTGTGGTGGTGATGCAGATGTGCTGGAAAACATTAGATGTACCTTGAGGTGGAGAGAATGGAAAATGAAAGACTGACTATACTCTGTTTTTTTTTATCAAGGCGAAGATCCACTTGACAGGTTGGTAATAATTGGCTGAATGCAACATGTCCAAATAAAATTTACTAACTCAAATTTCCCCCTCATATATATGTTGTCAATTAATAATAAAGAGATCATGAAACAATGTTGCATTCAGCCAGTCATCACCAACCTGTCACGTGCATCTTTGCCTTGATAAAAAAAAACTGAGCATAGAACAGCAAATGTAAGTGAGGTGGAGAGAGGGAGACCAAGGATGAGATGGAGGCATAGGGTGGAAAGGTATATGAAAGAGCAGGTTGTGTAACAACTTTTTAAAAACCAAATCATTACTTTTCCACACAACTGGTACAGCAGTCATTAGGGGGAAACTGGCAGATCAGCTTTATAGGAAGTAGTGGAGCTTTACTTCCATTGGAAAGATACTCTGACATTCTTTGACAAGCTCAGGATGCATACACAACCATTTATCAACATACAATCAACACCAGTGCAAGGGCATCCCATAAAACTGAAGTGGAATTCCCAAACATATTTATGATCGATTCTCTGTTGCAATTTACCAGTACCTTTGCTTTTTCCTAGAAGAACTACTGTAGACACACAGGAAGATTCTACACTCTCCTTTCCTTGTCCTTCCTGTTAAAAACAGATACATTAGCTTGTGGTATTTTTGCTTCTGTACCTAAGATTTCTTTTTGTAGGACAAACAAGAGACCCAGAAAGTCTTCAGACTACCCTTTCCTTCTTCTTCTTGGGAAGTGTACATCACACTTACAACAAGGAAGTAATCATATGCATGTTTGAGAATTTCTCCTCTGATACCTTTGAAAACACTCACAGGCATTACCTTCAGACAGCAAATGGAATAATTTGGAAGATCCCATGCTAAATGTTCCCAACTCTCCAACTCGAACTCTTCTCGCTCCTTCTGGCACCTTGCCAAAAACCTTTCTAACAACTTTACCTCATCATCCTTCCCTCCTCTTTTCTAATCTGATGGCTCTGTAGCTATTTCTTCTACTGATAAAGCAGATCTCTTTGCTCAGACTTTCTCCTCCGATTCCACCTTAGACGATTCCGGTGCTATTCCTCCATCACTTCCCCCCTCTGACTTCCTATTGTCTGACATTAAAATTTCTTCAGCTGATGTGTTCTCTGCCATTTCTGGCCTCAATACTAAAAAGGCATACGGTCCTGATGGAGTCCCTCCTGTTGTCCTCAAAAACTGTGCTTCTGTGCTTACACCCTGCCTAGGTAAACTCTTTCGCCTTTGTCTCTCATCTTGTACCTTTCCTTCTTGCTGGAAGTTTGCTCTCATTCAGCCAGTCCCAAAGAAGGGTGACCATTCCCAACCCTCTAACTATCGTCCAATTGCTTTAACATCCTGCGTATCAAAAGTTTTCGAGTCAATTCTTAACAGAAAAATTTTAAAGCACCTTTCCTGTCACAACCTTCTTTCTGATCGTCAGTAGGGGTTCCGTCAGGGACGCTCCACTGGCGATCTTCTCACCTACCTTTCAGACTCCTGGTCATCCTCCTTTCGGGACTTTGGCGAAAGCTTTGCCATTGCACTTGACATCTCAAAGGCTTTCGATCGAGTCTGGCATAAATCTTTAATTTCCAAACTGCCCTCCTACGGTTTCTATCCTTCTATCTGTGCCTTCATCTCTAGCTTCCTTTCTGGTCGTTCTATAGCCACTGTTGTAGACGGCCATCGTTCCTCTCCTAGACCTATCAACAGTGGTGTTCCTCAGGGTTCTGTCCTATCACCTACTCTCTTCCTTTTATTCATCAATGACCTTCTAAGCTGTACATCTAACCCTATCCACTCATATGCTGATGATTCCACCCTTCACCTTTCCATTCGGTTCCCGCAACGTCCATCTCAGCAGTTGCTTCAACAAAAGAGGGATGAGGCTATGGCACACCTAATGTCTGATTTGGCTCGTATCTCTGATTGGGGTAAAAATAATCTTGTTATTTCCAATGCATCAAAAACTCATTTCTTACACATATCAACCCGACAAAATCTTCCTCAGGACTACCCACTAATGTTTAATAATGAACAGTTATGTCCTGCATCATCCTTGAACATGCTTGGGGTTTCATTCTCTCACGATTTGTCTTGGAAAGAACATATTACATCTCTTGTGAAATCTGCTTCCAAGAGATTAGGTGTGCTAAGCCAATTCCATACTTTCTTTACCCCTGCACAGTTGTTGACCTTGTACACGGGTTTTATTCGCCCGTGTATGGAGTACAACTCTCATGTGTGGGGAGGCTCCCCACATGCAGCTCTTCTCAATAGGGTGGAGTCAAAGGCTTTTCGTCTCATTAACTCTCCTCCTCTTACTGATTCCCTTCAACCATTGTCTCTCTGCCGCACTGTTGCATCTTTATCTCTCTTCTATCGCTACTTCAATGGTCACTGTTCCTCTGAACTGTCTGCTTGCATCCCTCCACCTCTACGACGGGCACGTAGTACCCGTCTAGCAACAAACTCTCATCCCTTTTCTGTCCAACTCTCTAATGCAAGAGTTAACCGTTACTCCCTGTCTTTTATTTATGCAACTGGTCAACTCTGGAACTGTCTTCCTCTGTCTATATTTCCTACTTCCTATGATCTCCAGTCTTTCAAACGCAGTGTGTCCAGGCATCTCGAATTGAACGGATCTTGAATTTGGCTCTCTTTTGTACTGTTTTTGCTTTTTCTTGGAAGGAACAGTATGCAGGCCCGTGGCCTTTGGTTCCTTCTTCCATGCATAAAAAAAAAAAAAAAAAATGTGGAATTCTTTATTTTCTCTAATGTTTGGGGCTACAGTCTCTCTGAAGATGGATTCTGTGTAGCCCAAAATGTTAGAGAAAATACAAAATTCAAGCTCAAACCTAAGTCTCTCTCCCACCCAACATTCCCAATAAAATGAGAAGTCTATATATCTATCTATATATAGCCCGACGCCCTAATCCCGCAAAGGGTGGCCGCAGACAAAACGCCTCCAAGTCGGTCTGTCACCCACCATTTGCCTACTCTCCCCCCAGCTCACTCCCCCCTCCCTCATATACAAACTCCATCCCTCCACCTCATCCTCGGTCTTCCCCTCTCTCTCCCTCCCTCCACCCCACCTGCATACACCCTCTTAGTCAGTCTTTCATTCTCCATTCTCTCCACATGTCCAAACAACCTCAGTGCATTTCTCTTAATCTTCTCAACCACATCCACATCCACTCCACAATGTTCCTTCACTTCTTCATTCGTCAATCTGTTCCTCCATGTCACTCCACATGCTCCTCTCAAGTAACTCATTTCCACTGCTCTCACTCTTGACTTGTTACCCTCTAGCAAGGTCCATGCCTCGCTTCCATATGTCAGGGTAGGGATCACAATACTATCATGCAGTGACTTCTTGACTTCCATACTCACCTCCCTATTTCTCATCACTGCTTTAGTGAACCAACAACCTTCCTTCCCTGCTGTACCCTTTCAAGTATTTCATCCCCAAAACTTCCATCTTTACTCATCACACTGCCCAAGTACTTGAATGCACTCACATTCCCCATATCCTCACCATCCAACTTCACTGTGTATTCTTTGACTTCATTCCTCTCAAACACCATACCTTTACTCTTGTTCACATTGACTTTCAGATTCCTCTTCTTACACACTGTCCCAAATTCATTCACCAAACCTTGCAACTCCCCTTCATCTTCACTCAACAATACTGTATCATCAGCAAACAACAACACCGGAATCTTCCACATCTCATTCTCACCCTCATTCATTAGAGCCACTCCCACATCCACTGCCCTATCTTGCACCTCCTTTACAACCCCATCCATGTATATTAAACAGCCATGGAGACATCACACAACCTGCTTCAGTCTCACATTCATATCAAAGAACTCATTCAGCTCACCATTCACTTGCACAGTAGCCCTAGCTCCTTCGTACATACTCTTCACAGCAATCAACAATTTCCCCTCCACTCCATATATTCTTAATACCTTCCACATACCTTGCCTATCTATTCTGTCATAAGCTTTCTCCAAGTCCATGAAGGCAGCATACACTTTCTTTCCCTTCTCTAGATACTTCTCTACTAAACTTCTTAAAACAAATATCTGATCTACACATCCTTTTCCCTTCCTAAATCCCCCTTGTTCTTCTCCAACTAACTCCTCTGTTACATGCCTAACCCTGTCAATATGTATTCTACCATATACCTTTCCAGTCACACTAAGAAGGTAAATACCCCTATGGTTACCACAGGGTTCTCTCTCCCCTTTTCCTTTATATAAAGGAACAATTATACCTGACTTCCAGTCCTCTGGAACCCTTCTCTCTTCCCAAACCAATCTACACAACTTCCATATCCATTCCACAACAATCTTACCCCCATACTTCAGCATTTCACCACACACTCCATCAATTCCTGGGGCCTTTCCCATCTTGATCTTCTTCACTGCTTCCACTACTTCCACCCTACTGATCTCTTCCTCCCTCCTCTCACCTCTTCTCCCAGCCATTCCCCAACCACTTATACTTGCACTGCTCTCACTCTCTACATTCAACAAATCCTCAAAGTGCTCCTTCCATCTCCTCAATTTCTCTCTCTTCTCCACCAGCAATCTATTATTCCCATCTTTCACTCCCCTACTATTTCCCTTTTCACACTGTCTTATTTTCTTTACCTCCTTCCAAAACAATTTCGTACTCTCCCTCCACCTTACACTCAGATTCCTCCCAAACTTCTCATCCACTTTCTTCTTACTCTCCTTCACCAATCTCTTCGCCTCTCTTCTCCACCTCACATATACCTCTCTCTTCTCCCTCTCATTTCCCCTACCTCTGCTCACTAGCCATTCACTATATGCCTTCTTCTTTTGTTCCACAGCTCGTTTCACCTCATCATTCCACCATGCTGTCCCTTGCACACCCCTGCATTTCCTCCTCACTCCACAAACCATCTCACATGCTGCGCATATCTCTTCAATGAAAATCTTACATACATCTTACATGAGAAGTCTACAAACAATTCATGCAAATGAGTAAATTGCATGAGCCCAAGCTGGGCTGCATCCTCAACAGTCATAAACATGGAAAAGCTTAGGAAAGTACAAAACAAACTTTAAGAATTACAACAGCATTTACAATGACTGACTCTACTGGATACGCTTATGTGAAACTACAGAATGTGGTGAAAGTTTTTTGGCGAATCAGACAGAGCCAGGATTCTGGGAGCTTAAATGATGAATGAATGGATGCATGACCCATTGGATTGGGCAAACTTGGGCTGTCTGGATGTTGCTACTCCTCACCCTGCCTTAGGGTGGGAAAGGTGTGGATTATGATGATGTACCATGATCATAAATATAAACCTTATGCACTAAACAAAAGCACTCCCAATAAAGGCCATATGAATATGAGAAGCACACAATTCATGGCCTCAGCATGGAAGCCATACCACCCATATAACCTTATGCTGCACCATCTCATAAGGAAAAACAAAGTTAAAACAACATCCATCCTCCATCAGCTGACATTACACTTAAATACAGCCACTCAAAACTTCCTGTCAAACAACATCCTTCAAGAATCTTCACTAGACAGTCATCTCACAGAAACTGCCCTTCCCTGCAACATGAGCACACCTAGCCAGACTATTAAGTGGTTGTCATCCTTCCCTGCTTCAGTGCTAACACAAAATTCCACTCATGAACCATCCACTATGTCAAATAATGTAGTCCTTCACACAACATACTTGCTCATGGTCATGCAGCTCACTTTCATAGCACAAACAATTCTTCACCTTCATCTCAACATAAGATGGCAGTGGCCAGTTACCTGCAATCCACTGGGTTCATGTCTATATTAGCCTGAGGACACAACACCTATATACAGGAAGAAATGCATGAAATACCTTTTATACAAGCATAAAAATACATTATCTATAACATTTACATTTTTACATTACCATCCAGCCTAAACTCTCATGGTCAGAAACTGACCAAATGACAAATACAGGCAGTCTGCTAAGTCAGGGATGTGTTCGTTTCATTTTAGAAGGCTCCAACATGGTTGCATGCGTCGGCCTTGGTCACCTAATGGCGGCTCTCCATGCTGCTCGATCTTTGGCAGCCTCCGTGTTCAGTCCCTTAACCCTTAAGTCACACTTAATGACCCCGTCCCATGTCTTTCTTGTCTACCCCTCCCAACCCCTCCCCCAATATTAACACTTCTCACCCTCTGTACCCAGTTATCATCCCACAAATGTACAAATATTTCTTAATTTATTCTTTTATTCAAATACTCCCAGTGGTCACCAGCAAACGTATTAAAAAAAAAATTAAGATTTTCATCAAAGAGACTGCGGTTCCCACGGACAGAGATCGCAGGGTCAAAGGAACAAACTCGGCAAAGAATCTATGATTCATCTCTCAATTCATATACAGTCAGCTTTCACTTAATGCGTGATCTGAGCGCGCAAACCTCTCATAATAAGAAAGGCAATTTTTGAGACCAGGAAATGGTCAAAACAAGAAAATGAGATATAACAAGGGTGAAAAAAATCTGACCATTTTCTGGAAAACCATACTACGCTGCAACAATAAGGATTATGCGGCCTGAGGCCACAAATTACTGTTTAAACAGTCATTATGTAAAAAAATTGCTCATAACGCGGTGGGAACACGATAGTCACAGCACAGGTTATATCAACCAATGATGGATATCTGTCACGCGTCTGTGCGGGGTGTCGTCATGGTCCACTGACCATTCCTACCCCCACCTGAACCTACCCTCTCCCCCCACTCTGGCTCCACATGTGCTGTGTGTTATCTTTGCCCTTTTTTGGGGCCACCTGGGGACCAGTAGGAGTCCTGCCCTGCCTCGGAATCCCCCTCCCCCTCCCCCCAGGAAGCCCACAACCTCTTCAATTAAAGGTGAAGAATCCTCCAGTGTTTGTATGTAATGAAGTCATTAATTAGGTAGGTAAATGTCCTGGGAAAAATCCCTGAAAATTGTCCCAAAAAGTGAACTTGGGGCTGGCATGGGTACCATGAAACCCTATAACATGTAAAAATATGGCCCTATAATGCAAAAATCTCATAAAGCGGTACCTTCTGGGGGACAATGTTCGCGCATTATGTGACAGCTCACTGTATGCAGAAACTTTTCACTCTCTGAGAAGCAAATAGTAGTTAATGTATGTCAAAAGAATTATTATTTAGAGATTATATGCATAATACAGCTTATATTTCACAAATACCAACCATCATAACCATTGCTAGAATCTGTCATGTACAGTATGGGGTAAATAATGATCAGTACGACTAAGGAGCTATATTAGTGTTCGATTTTATATGAACTGACACCATCGTAAAGTCATGGACATTGCTGTCAAGTCAAATTAGCAGATTTATCTGCTGTAAAAAAGTACAGTACTGTATTCAGTATTGGCTCCAGAGCTCCAAGGTGCCTGGCATACAAGCGTTTGTCAACAGACTTTTGTCAACATTCAATATGACACACTTTATGTGTGCCATGGCTGACTGCAGATCTGACTCAAAAAAGAAGATAACAAGAAAGGAGGGTGCAAGAGATGTCAGAGGCTGGGCCAAGTTCCCATCTGCCTAGAAAGAACCAATATAATGAAAGGTGTGAGAAACATTTGAGAAAAAGTGTGGCTGTATTTTGATCTGTACAGCAAATCGTAACACAGGCAGCGAGTAACAATTTGTTTTCTTTTAATACGTTTGCTGGTGACCACTGGGAGTATTTGAACAAAAGTATGAATCAAGAAATATTCGTACATATATGTAAAACCAATTAATCTTCATCCCTTGACGTATATAGCCAACACCACAAAACATTCGAACAACATCACAAAGTATTTTGTGACTTCATTATTAAGCATGGGACCCACCTTAAATGAATGAAAAAAATTTGTACATAATACAGTATTATTATGTGTACAAAGGGAAGGGTGATGCCCTGGAAAGGGGAAATTACAGAGGTATAAAGCTCTTAGATCAGATAATGAAAGTAATGGAGAGAGTTCTAGAAGGTATGATTAGAGAAAGAGTGAATATCAATGAGATGCAGTTTGGGTTTATGCCAGGCAGGGGGACCACTGATGCCATATTCATTGTTCGACAGCTTCAGGAAAAATATATTGGCAAGAAAAGGGAATTGTATTTTGTTTTTGTTGATTTGGAAAAGGCCTTTGACAGAGTTCCTAGAGAGGTGGTGAAGTGGGCAATGAGAAAGCTAGGGTTGGAAGAGTGGCTGGTTAGGGTGGTTATGGCCATGTACGTGGGTGCTCACACTCAGGTAAGGGTGAATGGAGCTTTGAGTGATGAGTTTCCCGTGAATGTTGGTGTGCATCAGGGGTCAGTTTTGAGTCCCTTGTTGTTTATCATGGTGCTTGAAGCCCTCTCACGTGACTTCAGAGATGGACTCCCATGGGAGATGTTGTATGCTGATGATTTGGTGCTGATTGCTGAGAATGAAGGGGAGGCTGAGGAAAGATTTAAGAAGTGGAGAGATGGTATGGGGCACAAGGGCTTAAGGGTAAATGCAGATAAAACAAAAGTGATGATATCTAGGGTTGGTGGCGGTACAATCAGAGGAGAGGGAGAGTGGCCATGTGCAGTTTGCCACAAAGGTGTGGGAAGTAATTCCATCTTGTGCAGTGTCTGTGATAAGTGGGTGCACAAGAGATGTAGTGGTATTAGAGGTAGACTGCGAGATAATGCTGATTTCATGTGTGCGGTGTGTCGGGGAGAGCAGGAGGAGATTGTTAGGCGTGAGAGGGTTGAACTTGCAGGTGAGTCTCTTGAGTGTGTGGAGGAGTTTTGTTATTTGGGAGACATGTTAGGTGCCGGAGGTGGGGCTGGAGTTAGCTCGGTTGCTAGAGTGAGAAGTGGTTGGAAGAAGTTCAGGGAGCTGTTGCCTCTCCTGACATTGAGAGGACTCTCCTTACGTGCTAAGGGGTCTTTGTATGCAGCATGTGTTAGGAGTGTGATGCTGTATGGTAGTGAGACCTGGGCAGTAAAGGAAGAAGATATTCGCAGGTTCAAACGTACAGAAATGACAATGATTAGGTGGATGTGCAGTGCGTCCCTGCGTGCAAGGCCTGGGGGGGCTGGGTTTACAATAAAAGAGTTGAGAGGTAGGATGGGACTGGAGTGTATTGGTGTTGTGATGAGGAGAGGCAGGCTGAGGTGGTTTGGACATGTGGAGAGGATGGGGGAGGATGATTGGGTACAGAGGGTGAGAGGTGTTAATATTGGGGGAGGGGTTGGGAGGGGTAGACCGAGAAAGACATGGGATGAGGTCATTAAATGTGACTTAAGGGTTGAGGGACTGAATAGGGAGGCTGCCAGAGATCGAGCAGCGTGGAGAGCCGCCATTAGGTGACCAAGGCCGACACATGCAAGCATGTTGGAGCCTTCAAAAATGAGCGAAGATTATGAACAAACACCCGAATAGGAGTGTTATGCACTGCCCACAAAATAAAATAAAAAACTAAAAATTCTGGCAGTATGTAGTATCTGTGCCTTGTTTTGGGCTTCATGTGGCATCTCCTATTCATAGAGGACTGAGCAGACTGCAGCTCATAAGTATTTACAACATTTTCTGGTAAGTCATGGCATTACTGCAATGTAGATAGCAGTCAGTCCTCATTAAAAATCTGAGAAATATTCCAAAAATCACAGCTTTAATGCTAAGTGGCAGTATACAAAAAATTGCAATATTTTAGAACTATGTCTGACACATATCAAGGACTGGCTATATATATGTCATCAACCGATGGGGTTACCAGCAAGCAGTATCAATCACAGGGTTTCTGTAATGTAATATGATGGAAAAGGTTATTGGTGAGCAGCCTCAACCGCAGGGTTCTTATGATGCATGTAGGAGAGAAAGGTGTTCCAAAGGTAGGAGAAGAATGCCACAAAGGAAACCCTGTGTCTCATGGGCACAATCCAGAAGTTCACTGTCTGCACCAATGGCCACACACACACACCAACCTGCAGGGAAGGAGGGAAATTGTTTGCATCAGTCACAGCCAGTCTTGGTGCTAGAGAGGGATGCTATCACATGGTAGCACCAACATAACTGAGCAGCTCCTGTGCCTGCTTATACAAACACCCCTCAGCTCCCTACCTACCTCTGAAAGGAGGATGGACTGCCACAGAAAGGCAACTTCATCCTACAGTTCATCAGGTTTACACATCAGGTGAATATGGGACTACTACTATGACAGCTACTACCACTACATACTATAGTCAATCATATAATTAACTTATCAACAGTGGAGAGTTTTTAGTCACATAATGGTATCAAAGGAGGCTGACTAATTGCCTTAAATGTACTGTACAGTACGGTAATAGGATGGTCTAGCCTCAGGCCCCTACACCTAATAAGTGGTAATATGGGATTGGCTGTAACTGTTTTTTTATCTTACCTTCCAAGTCTCTGGTATCTTGGTATGACATTGCAGTTTGCACTGCTCCCAAGTCTTGCCTTCCATGAGGTTGATACATACATAGAACTGCATGTATGCCACTGGTGCCCAGGTGAACTGCTCAATGCATGCCTGGTGGGGTGGGAAGGCACTGACTGCAGTGCACAGGCATTTCTCGTTATTTCTGTATGACTACTACTGTAAATCTGAGAGAAACTGGCAGATCAGCAGCTTCACAGGTAAACTTTACTGCTTTTACTCTAACTTGGCACAGAATTTCATCCTTCTGCAACTTATTTAACACTGCTCAGAGGCAGCAAAAGTTCATACTATGGCTCTATAATTTTTCCACGGCAATTCTTCGAGACTAGCACCATAACTTAGTGTTCACTGATTGCTTCAACCCAGTATTCAACATGGAGAAATGGCAAATTTAGGCCGAGTTAAGGTAAAAACAGTATGGTACAGCAATGGAACTTTCCCCTGTTTTTTTTTTTTTGTCAGCTAAGTCAACTAACAAATCTCCCTATCACCTTTTTCTTACTGGCTTTATTTCTAGACATGGTCCACTATCATTCACGTGTATGTTATACGGGCAAACTGTATTGAAATGAACATCAATACCATACAAGAGAAAATTAAGGTAAGCAGTGTGTCCAGGCATCTCAAATTGAATGGATCTTGAATTTGGCTCTCTTTTGTATTGTTTTTGTTTTTTCTTGGAAGGAACAATATGTGGGCCCATGGCCTTTGGTTCCTTCTTCCTTGCATAAAAAAAAAAAATACAGTAATTCACTTACTGGAAGGAAAAGGTGGAAAAATATGTCCTCAGCTGAAGTGAATTCAGGTATTTAACAGGCAACATTCTGTAATTTATTATGTATTGTACTTTATGGCAACAAACAACATAAACAGTGACTTACAATGAGACCTTACTGTACAGTCATGCGCCACTTAGCATCCACAATATGTTCTGAAACACAGGACCTTAAGTGATCTAGACATTAAGCAACCACTGTAACTTATGTGATGTATATTGTATATTATACTATATATACAGGTATATGGTATACTCTGTACTGTTCATCCATCCATCCATTATCCAATCCTATGTCGCCCCACAGAGAAGCATAGGAGCCCGGGGTTAGGCAAGTTGGTCCTGAAAGAGAGTGACCAGCCTCATTCATCCCTGGGTGGCATTATATGAGCAATAAACCCCAACCTCCCCTTGGATATAAACCTTCACCGGCTCAATCCGATTGGAGTAGACTGTAGCATCAGTCGAGCAGGGCAGTACTCCCAAGGTGGATGGAAGGCTGACGACAAGGAGAGCTGGATCCCGTTTCAGCAGCCCTCAGGACTTGTTCCTGACCATCCTCCTTTGCTGAACTTTTTCAGTGTCTCAGTAACACAGAGAGTAGACCAGCATGCTCTTCAGTACAAGTTTCTCTAACTGTCAACACCAAACTACATGCACGCTACACACTACACTTCCTTTTCAAAAAAAAAAAAAAAAAAAAAAAAAAAAA
>JAGKTI010000064.1:176271-212499 GCA_018397915.1 Birgus latro
GAACCAAGCCTCAAAGTCCCCGGGGGGGGGGACCATAAATGCCCCCACCATCCGCCCCTCTCCTGGTGACGACTCACGGAGCTGCCTGGAACCACTGTCTGACTCACTCCTTCTTCATTTCTGTAACATTCGCGGCCTTTCCTCTAACTTTCGCTCTGTTGAGCACCACCTCTTCTCCTCTAAACCTCACCTTCTCTTTCTCTCTGAGAGTCAGCTGTCTGAGGCAACTGACAGCAAACCCTTTTCTGTATCCTCCTACTGTCTCTATTCTCATTTCAAAGCCAAAGGTGGCTGTTGAGTATATGTACGCAACAATCTATCTTGCTCTCGTGTTCCTGAACTTGATTCTTCTGAATTCTCTACTCTCTGGCTTCGGCTTTCCTGTCATTCTCTGACTAAATATATCTGTGGTTTACTTATCTCCTAATTCTACTGACTATCAAAAATTCTTTGACTATCTTACTTCTACAGTGGAACACATTCTATCCATTTCTCCTTTCTCTGAAATCTCCATTCTAGAAGATTTCAATGTTCACCACCACCTATGGCTCTCCTCTCCTTTCACTGATCCACCTGGTGAACAAGCCTACATCTTTTTTATCCTTAATGACCTAAAGCAGCTTGTACAGCACCCTACCCGTATCCCTGACTGCCCTGGAGAGAGTTCCAACATACTTGACCTTTTCCTAACAACTAATCCTTCTGCTTACACTGTTAATCTTTTCTCTCCGTCGGGCTCCTCCGATCATAACCTTATTACCTTAACCTGTCCTATCGTTCCGGTACGGCCTGTGGACCCTCCAAAGAAACGCCGCCTGTGGCACTTTGGAAGCTGCAGATTAGGAGGCCCTCAGGCAGTACTTCTTTGATTTTCCTTGGAATGATTATTGCTTCCATGCCCGAGAACCATCTGAGTGTGCCTTGCGCATTATGGAGGTTATTCTCTCGGGCATGGAAGCATACATTCCTTTCTCATATCCTCTGACTAATGCAAGAAAGCCTTGGTTTAATCACGCTTGTTCTAATGCTGTCCGCAACAAGGAGAGGGCCTATAAAAGGTACCGGAGCCAACCCTTCCCTGAATCACATCTTTTTTATATTTCTGCCCGGAATCGTGCTAAGTCTGTGCTTCGCTCTGCTAAAAATAATTTCATCCGTGCTAAATGTTCCCAACTCTCCAACTCAAATTCTTCTCGCTCCTTCTGGCACCTTGCCAAAAACCTTTCTAACAACTTTACCTCATCATCTTTCCCTCCTCTTTTCTTCTACTGATAAAGCATATCTCTTCGCTCAGACTTTCTCCTCAAATTCCACCTTAGACGATTCCAGTGTTGTTCCTCCATCACTTCCCCCCTCTGACTTCCTCATGACCGATATTAAAATTTCTTCAGCTGATGTGTTCTCTGCCATCACTGGCCTCAATACTAACAAGGCATATGGGCCTGATGGAGTCCCTCCTGTTGTCCTCAAAAACTGTGCTTCTGTACTTACACCCTGCTTAGGTAAACTCTATCGCCTTTGTCTATCAACTTGTACCTTTCCTTCTTGCTGGAAGTTTGCTCTCATTCAGCCAGTCCCAAAGAAGGGTGACCATTCCCAACCCTCTACCTATCATCCAACTGCTTTAACATCCTGTGTCTCAAAAGTTTTCGAGTCAATTCTTAACTGAAAAATCTTAAAGCATCTTTCCTGTCACAACCTTCTTTCTGATCGTCAGTATGGGTTCCGTCAGGGACGCTCCACTGGCGATCTTCTCACCTAACTTTCAGACTCCTGGTCATCCTCCTTTCAGGACTTTGGCGAATCTTTGCCATTGCACTTGACATCTCAAAGGCTTTCAATCGAGTCTGGCATAAATCTTTAATTCCCAAACTGCCCTCCTACGGTTTCTATCCTTCTATCTGTGCCTTCATCTCTAGCTTCCTTTCTGGTTGTTCTATAGTCGCTGTTGTAGACAGCCATCGTTCGTCTCCTAGACCTGTGAACAGTGGTGTTCCTCAGGGCTCTGTCCTATCACCAACTCTCTTCCTTTTATTCATCAATGACCTTCTAAGCTGTACATCTAACCCTATCAACTCATATGCTGATGATTCCACCCTTCACCTTTCCATTCGGTTTCCACAAAGTCCATCTTAGCAGTTACTTCAACAAAAAAGGGATGAGGCTATGGCACACCTAATGTCTGACTTGGCTCGTATCTCTGATTGGGGTAAAAAATAATCTTGTTATTTTTAATGCATCAAAAACTCAGTTCCTATATTTATCAACCCGACAAAATCTTCCACAGGATTACCCACTAATGTTTAATAATGTCCAGCTCAGTCCTTCATTATCCTTGAACATGCTTGGGGTTTTATTCTCTCAGGGTTTGTCTTGGAAAGAACATATTGCATCTCTCGTGAAATCTGCTTCCACGAGATTAGGTGTGCTGGGCCGATTCCAAACTTTCTTTACCCCTGCACAGTTGTTGACCTTGTACGTGGGTTTTATTCGCCCATGTATGAAGTACAACTCTCATGTGTGGGGAGGCTCCCCACATGCAGGTCTTCTCAATAGGGTGGAGTCAAAGGTTTTTCATCTCATTAACTCTCCTCCTCTTACCGATTCCCTTCAACATTTGTCTCTTCGCCATACTGTTGCATCTTTATCTCTCTTTTATCGCTACTTCAACGGTCACTGTTCCTCTGAAATGTCTGCTTGCATCCCTCCACCTCCACGATGGGCACGTAGTACCCGTCTAGCAACAAACTCTCATCCCTTTTCAGCCCAATTCTCTAATGCAAGGGTTAAGTGTTACTCCGAGTCCTTCATTTATGCAACTGGTCAACTCTGGAACTGTCTTCCTCTGTCTGTATTCCCTACTTTCTATGATCTCCAGTCTTTCAAATGCAGTGTCTCCAGACATCTCGAAATGAATGGATCTTGAATTTGGCTCCCTTTTGTATTGTTTTTGCTTTTTCTTGGAGGGAACAGTATGTGGGCCCATGGCCTTTGGTTCCTTCTTCCTTGCATTTAAAAAAAAAAAAAAAAAAAACTAAACCACCAGGCACCAAAATTTGGTTATATGGTTACTGCCCAGCATAGTAAATGGTTTCCTGGTGTACAGGAAACCATTTGGCTTGTCACTCAGTGTAGAGTCACCCACAGGCAGAAGGACAAGGAAAGAAAGACAGAAGAGGGAGTGTAAAGTCACCCGTAGGCAGAAGGACAAGAATTTTTTATTTATTTATTTATTTATTTATTTTTTTTTACGTGTCTGACTCTGGGCAAAGGCTTCGTGGCCTATTCTTGAGAGCAGTGACCTATCCCAAAACCCAGTAGTCCTTCTACATCTCCACATGTCACCATTTCGGCACTAACACCCAAAGTCCATTTTGAATACATGCTAGGGCTGTCTCATACAGGACTGGTGTACTGGCATTAGTGGGGGTATTTTTACAACATGTCGGCGGGTCTTCTGGTAGATCAGGAAAGTTTGCTTATATGAAATTCAAATCCTTAAACCGCTCCCTGCCCCAGCAGGGATTCGAACCTGGGTCCATTAGGACTGAGGGCTGCCTCTCTACCGATTCAGCCACCATACAGTATAACAAGCCCAAATTAAGACAAAAATACATAGCCTATAAACTACGCAACGGGATGCAGCTCCCTGTGGTTAGTGTTGATGACGCTGTTATATGGTTAACTTTTTACCACTTGTCAGCAAACACTTTACTGCTTTTATGTAAGTAGGGAAAAAAAGAAATATATTAAGACATATGAACAGTATTACAGTGTATCTGTATAGGTTATACATGTACTGCATGTTGCATAACTGGCGGCATAACCAGTTTGTTTTGCAATGCTGGTCAGCCATCACGCAGCAACACTGCTTTACTCCTGCATACGCTCAGTACGTCTCGTTCTTCATTTTTTTTCCTATTATACTGTATTCTTATGGGTCCCCGAATGTTAAAGTGAAGAGACGCTGTGCGGTTGGACATTAAGCGGCCCATGACTGTATAAATACAAACTAACCTTCATTACTGCTCCTTTAAGTAAGTCCACATATAAACACAAACCAACCTTCACTACCGCTCCTTTAAGCGAGTCCATCTTCACAAGGACATTAGCAAGGCGCACCCAGCAGTACAAACTCGGTGCCAGAACAAAGGTCCCAAAGAGGCAAAAGCGCAGCACCTCCCACAAGTTGAACCTGATGCATAACAGTTATCATTACTATCAACATCATTATCATCATTATCCATACCTCCTTTCCCACCTCAAGATGGAGTAAAGTAGGGCTCAACAAGCAGGAAAAATATTTACAGATCAACATACAGTAATAACCCAAGTCTGCCCATTTGAATGAGCAACATTCCTATTCATTCACCACTAAAGCTACAACATGATTTCAAATACAGTATTGTGAAGTTCTATATTTATAGCTCAACATTTCTTATTAATTTTCTTCTATAAAACTTCCATCAAAAGGATGCTTCAGTTCCCTTAGAACAACTGTCTTTGTTAAAATAAAAAAAAATCCCACAAGAAGGCTGCCAAGCTGCCCCTTTGTAATGATGCTGAGTGAAGTTAAGTTACTATCTTTTTCTTACAGCTACTGATCTGCACTGGACATGTTTCTAAGAAAAGATAATGATGTTATAGCACAGATCTCATTGCTAACATCAAGTAATGGCTTCCACTAAATACTGAGTGGTTTGTAAATAGCGCTCCACTAGAAACTCACTTGAAGTTATCTTATGTGTTGATGAGGGAGCAGTAGTATGAAATGAACAAATTACCGTGTGGCTAGAGTGAGGAGTGGTTGGAAGAAGTTCAGGGAGCTGTTGGCTCTCCTGACACTGGGAGGGCTCTCCCTCCATGCTAAGGGATCTTTGTATGCAGCATGTGTTAGGAGTGTATTGCTGTATGGCAGTGATACCTGGACAATAAAGGAAGAGGATATTCGCATGCTCAAACGTACAGAAATGGCAATGATTAGGTGGATGTGCAGTGTTTCCTTGAGTACAAGGCCTGGAGGGGCTAAGTTTACAATGGAAAAGTTGAGAGGTAGGATGGGACTAGAGTGTATTGGTGCTGTGATGAGGAGAGGTAGATTAATATGATCTGGGCATGTGGAGAGGATGGGGAACAATAAATGGGTGCAGAAAATGAAAAGTGTTAATGTTGTGGGTAGTGTAGTGAGAGGCAGACCAAAAACGACTTGGGACGAGGTCCTTGAGAGTGACCTCAGGGTTAAGGGACTAAATAAGGAAGCTGCCAGAGATCGAGCAGCATGGACAGCTGCCACTAGGTGACCAAGGCTGATGCATGCAAGGATGTTGGAGCCTTCAAAAACAAAAACGATACAAGTTAGACACTGATAACACTCACTTAGCCATCCCCACAACACATAAGAGGGCACCAGGCAGAGAGGAAGGGGATAGTTACCTGTGCCAACGAAGCTGGAAGAGGTTATGTATTCACCTATGTTTGTCTGTCTGACCAGACGATATCTCCATGAGTTCTCAATGAATTTCAATGAAATTTTGTGGAAGGGTGGACCATGGGTCAAGGAAGAAGTGATTAAATGTTGGGCCAGATCCAGATCTGGATTCTTTTTAATGACAATGGGATTAGCAGAGGTATGCACTCTCTGAGTGCTTTCTAGTTATGTAGGGGTCACCCTGTATTTACCAACCTATCTCTGTTGGAATCTAAGAGCTGCTGGGTGCAATTGCTTGCCGGGAAAAGGAGGGAGTACGTAAGCATTCCTCGGGTCACTGGGTACCGTGCCATCACCTCCTGTATCCATCGCGCTCGGCGGGACATTGCTCTCAAATCCACACTGGAAAAATAAAGAGGGCAGTTGTTTTAAAAAAAATTTTCACATATAAAGGCTCCAACATGCCTGCATCCATTAGCCTTGAGCACTTAATGGCGGATCTCCATCCCACTTGATCTCTACCAACTTCTCTATTCTCTCTCAAATTCTTGAGGTAACACTCTATGATCTCATCCAAGGTCTTTTTCAGTATGCTTCTTGCAAAACTACCCTCAATGTTCCCACCTTTCATCCTCTGCACCCAGCTGCCACCATCCATCCTATCCACATGTCAAAACCATCTCAATGTACTGGTAGTTAAAAAAGGGGTGTCACAATGACCTGAACATCATTCGTTTTAAATATGTGGAGATTTCTAAACTTCTGCAGTTTATTTCCAGTAATTTAGTGGCACAATAAGACAATACTTCAGTTCTACATCCTTTCCAATGAACTTCTTTGTGACTAGCACCATATTAGAGTTCATCTCCTATAATTATTGTTCAACATTCAAGATGGAGAGATGGGAACATACCTACTGGTAGTTAAAAATGGAACATAGTCATTCCAATACCTGAGTACTGTGTCTGTACTGTAACTTACTTCCCTTATCAAAGCTTTCCAACAATACTACAGATTTCTTTCCTGGAGTGGTCAGTCCACTACTACTACTACAGTATTTGGAGCACAACTACCACCAGATGGCTTATGTTTATTTTATCCCTAAATGTGTACAGTGCCCTCACACAGTGAAAGAGTTTATGGGAGGTAGATGAGCTCGTTCACTGCAAATTAATTCACTGTGAACAACATATCTTATGGGAAAAGTAGCATATAGCTCGTATCTCTAATTGGGGTAAAAATAATCTTGTTATTTTTAATGCATCAAAAACTCAGTTCTTACAACCATCAACCCGACAAAATCTTCCTCAGGATTACCCACTAATGTTTAATAATGTCCAGCTCAGTCCTGCATCATCCTTGAACATGCTTGGGGTTTCATTCTCTCGGGATTTGTCTTGGAAAGAACATATTACATCTCTTGTGAAATCTATTTCCAAGAGGTTAGGTGTGCTAAGCCGATTCCAAACTTTCTTTACCCCTGCACAGTTGTTGACCTTGTACACAGGTTTTATTCACCCGTGTATGGAGTACAACTCTCATGTGTGGGAAGGCTCCTCACATGCAGCTCTTCTCAATAGGGTGGAGTCAAAGGCTTTTTGTCTCATTAACTCTCCTCCTCTTACAGATTCCCTTCAACCTTTGTCTCTTTACGGCACTGTTGCATCTTTATCTCTCTTCTATCGCTACTTCAACAGTCACTGTTCCTCTGAACTGTCTGCTTCCATCCCTCCACCTCTACGACAGGCATGTAATACCCATCTAGCAACAAACTCTCATCCCTTTTCTGTTCAACTCTCTAATGCAAGAGTTAACTGTTAATCCCAGTCCTTCATTTATGCAACTGGTCAACTCTGGAACTGTCTTCCTCTGTCTGTATTTCCTACTTCCTATGATCTCGTCTTTCAAACACAGTGTGCCCAGGCATCTCGAAATGAACGGATCTTGAATTTGGCCCTCTTTGTTATTGTTTTTGCTTTTTCTTGGATAGAACAGTTATGCGGGCCCGTGGCCTTCGGTTCCTTCTTCCTTGCATTTAAAAAAAATATATATATATATATGGGCAGTGCCACTTCCTCAAAGTCCACTTTTTGTGCCATACAGATGTACTAAAGGCCACATTTCAAAAACATATACAGTATATATATATAAAATATAAAACACATGGCTATTTGCCTGAAGTGGAGCAGATGGCAGTCCTGACTGGCTTCAATACAGGTGGTTACAAAGTAGGGAGATACACTTAGGATGACCCCTCCACATCACCTTCCACTCTCTCGTTCCCGTCACCAGTCCCGCCCTCAACATTTGACTGAACCACTTCCCCACATGCCTCTATCTCATTCACCTCTCCTGTAAAACCTTCAAAGTTCAAAGGTGACACCACTGACATTACATCATCATCGTCTTCCCCAGGAAGTGTAGCAGATGATGTAGAGGCAACTAGCTTCTGTTGTTCTTGAGTTCAGCAGTAGCGTGTGATAAATGTTTGTTTTCTTATGCTGACTCCCGTATTGTGCCTTTCAATGTAATATCGAAAAGTGGTTTCCACCCCACTGAGCCTTTCCTGTGTCCTAAGGTAGCTCATTTCATTTGCCTTGACCTCTTCTCACAGAACATCCACTGCTGCTAGAATTTTACTGATCTTCGACATAGGCAAATCTTCGTCCTCCATTGGATTCTGCTCAACAGGGTGGTCAGATTTGGCCTCCTGTGCAGCGACTACTGGGGGGTGGGGGGGCGTTCAATACTGGAGACGGCATTTATGGCCTACTCTTTTCCCCGATTTCGTTCACTTGGGGTTCAACTCGTTCATTAGGGTTTTGTGGACCCGATTATCCCCTGCTCGTTCACTAGGCGAATCGTTTACTCTAAATATGTTCACTGTGCGAGGGCACTGTATTTATAACACACCTGCAGTATATCTGAGAAGCTTTCAAAGTCTCCCATTAAAAGGATTTGGATATCTGGACGTTGCTACTAACCCTGTCACCCGGATGATGGTGACAATGATAATATTAATTAGAATAACGGGGAATCGTCCATGTTTTGACGGCGAATTGGCCAGCAAATTGTTTACTTGAACAGCTGTGCAGACGTTCACCCTCGCTCGTCATCGTCGACCTTGCTTGTGGCCTAATGGTGTGGCTGCCCCACAGCACATTTACTGCTGATTGGCTTAAATCGTTAATTGGGATAATTTTATTTTATAAGTAGAATGTTTTTATCTCACAAACTAGATACCACATGTAGCATATATGATGTGATCGACAAACAGTCTATTATTAACTGACTGAAAGTTCTTGTACCGAGCGCCTTGAAGTAAGATTTTGTAAATGTCCATAAGAAAAAAAAAATGTGTTGACATGATTGTGTTAGACAAGCTAATAGCACTTGACAAACTCAGAGGCATTCCATTTGAAAAAAAAATTAGTGTCTGATAACTATAAGAGTGGTATCTTCGTCAGGGAAACAAACCTATTACTGGATTTGCCTGGAGTACCTCAAGTTAACTACTGTGAGAGTGATTCAGCAGAGTAATTCCATTCTGCTGTTCATTGGGAGTTCTTATTAAACTAGGCCAGTGTGACGAGCACTTGCATCAAGGCAGAGTTTATTGATAACAGTAACGGATGAAGTATTGTCTATGGATATGTGTAAGGTTTTCTATATGACAAATCTACCATTATCACTTGCAGTAGATTCAACTATAGTAGCATAGGCAAGATTGCCTACCATTGGATTACAAATGTTTGATGGAGTACAGTTATCTGTCTGTTTGTCTCTCGCTAAGTTTTCAGATGCAGATGCAAGGTGGTTCACCTTCATTGTTTTAGGAAGCCATGCCACACCATACCACCCTGAATCACCTCACATCACACCACACCAGGGGGATAAACCTAAGGGCCCAGTAGCTCACGCACCTATTACTTTAATACAGTAGTTGTGTATGAGATGATTCAGAGAAGCTAACTTTATTTATGAGTGTGGTAATATGCCATATCTCATGTACCATAAATAATTGTATTTTTCATTATAATGTAATGTGATCCAAATTATTTGCCTCTTCTGATACAGCAGTGCCCCAAAACAAAATAACCAGGTTACTGTCAATATCTTCAGTAATGAACCTGAAGTAGGAAGATCAAATAGCTAGTAGCACTATGAAGTGAATGTCAAGTATAATGGCACCAAACACTCCTGAAAAGAAACTCCTGCTTTCCAAGGTAAGTTTATGGAGTGCTGTGGAATAAATTTAGTCTTAATTGTATGGTGTATCTAACAGCACTCTCAAGCACAATAGCACTGTCTATATTTACTGTATAACTGGGTGGTTCCTTTGCCTTAAGGATCAGTTGTCTTTCATGACACACTTTTGTTAAAGCTCCATGTTTATGTGGGTGTGGACCCAGTGAACTACTGGCTGAAGTCACTTCTGCAGCCCACCACCCACCTTTCAAAACATAGGACAGGAGATGAGGGGTATTTGTATGATCAGGCAGTTTACCTATTAAGTTACATTGGTGACAGTACTTGTGGAAAGTACTGTATTAAGAATATATGGAGTAGATGGGAAGTTGTTGAAGGCCAAGAAGAGTATGTATGAGGGTGCTAAGGCTGCAGTGCATGTGGATAGTGAACTGAGTGAATTTTTCTATTTGAAGGTTGGATTGAAACAAGGACGTATCATGTCTCCATGGTTGTTCAGTCAGTAGCTATATGGATAGGGTAATAAAAGAGATTGCAAAGCTTGGTGGATGAGTTTGAGAGTGTGTAAGAAACGGAATCTAAAGGAGATTGTAGGGAAGAGTAAAGTTATGGTCTTCGAGAGAGGTGAAGTCAGTGAATGCACAGTGAGGTTGGATGAGGAGGAAGTGGAAAATGTGAATGCATTTAAGTACTGTACTTGGGTAGTGTGATGAGTAAGGATGGAGGTTTAGAGGATGAAGTTCTTGAAAGGGTACAACAAGGAAGAAACGTTGCTGGTTCCTTGAAAGCAGTGATAAGAAACAGGGAAGGGAGCATGGAAGTGAAGGAGCTACTACATGACAGTATTGTGATACCAGCTCTAATGTAAGCAATGGAAGTGAAGTTTGGACCTTGTTGGAGGGACAGAAGTCAAGATTGAGAGCAGTGGAAATGAGTTATTTGAGAGCAGCATGTGGAGTCACATGGAGACTGATTGACAAGTGAGGAAGTGAAGGAGCATTGTGGTGTGGATGTGGATATGATAGGAAGCGTTAAGAGAAGCACACCGAGGTGGTTTGGCCATGTGGAGAGGATGGAGAGTGAGAGACCGACAACGAAAGTGTACGTGAGTGAGGTGGAGGGGGGGAAAGGGAGGGGGAGGCCAAGGATGAGATGAAGGGATGGAGTGGAGAGGTATATGAGAGAGGGGGATGTGAGCTGGGAGCAGGGTATTGAAATGACGGGGGATAGGGTGACATGGAAGCGATTTGTTTGAGGCCACCCCTTGGAGGATTAAGGTGTCTGGCAATAGATAGATAGATAGACTTGAAGGCATTTCTCTCCAGTGCATTTTCAAACCAGTAAAGTATGGCTTTAACATACTACAGTGAAGTTACTGGCCATGTCACATGTAAACATGCTGGCTTCTATGATAAATGCATACTGTACCATACTGTACGTACATGTAACGTATTACAGTATAGCTACTATACATATCACGTATTATACTTAAACACCACATTATTACAGATAATTAATAGTGTAATGGCATATTATACGTTACTACCCCATGTTGGCATTCTGTCATTTACAAAGATGCATTATGGTTCTGGTTTGTAACAAATTCTCATATCACAGTGAGTGCTGTTATTATATGTATCTATCTATCTGTATCTCCACTCCACCAACATGTGGTCCTCTGCAGATACTGTACACATTTAAAAAGCTTGGGACTTCATCCCTGATTATTATTATTATTTTTTTTTATAATACGACTATTTAATTATTGTTTCAGGTGACTGATACTGTAGTTTTCTTTGCATATGATCAGCTGGTGAGTGGTACAGACTTACCAACGAGTGATGTAGTGGAGCTGTTGGCCTCACACGACACACTAGCAAAGAAACTCACGTGCCGACATATTGCTGACAGGTGGGTTCACATCACGGCTGCAGATATATTTTGGTTAACTTCTAACAGTGGTAAGTGGGACTAACCACCATCCACTCACAGTTTAGTATATCTACATTGAGGTTACTGTACATCAAGTGACAAGCCAATTGATTTCATGTAATACAGGAAACTGTTAACTGTACTAGGTTGTGGTAACCATATAGCCAACAAATTGACCCTTGGTTGTTAGTGGGTAAAGGCACTCCAACCAGATGTGGTCCACAAGGGTTTAAAATAGAGGAATGGTTGGGGTTTATTGCTCACATAATGCCAGTCAAGGACAAGTGCTTGGTCACTCCCCAAAAATGACTAGCCTGAATAATTAAGACCCTGGTCCCATTTTTCTCAGTGATGCAATAAAGATTAAAAGATAAATGGACTGTCTCCTACAACTCAGGGATGTTTTTATCAAAACTGAATACTGTAGCTACTCTAAATTCATTTCGTGTAAGCCAAAATGAAATTTTGTTGGTACTTTTTAAAACACTCTTCCACCTACAGTGAGGACTTACAGTAGGTACCCTCCAGGCAGTATTAAAATTGTACAGTTGCAAAACAGTGGCTTCCCTTACTGTGTTCTTTTGTATTAACTTTGTATAGATGCAGCAGCAACACAGATGTGGCTCTTCTGACAGCAAACTTACTACTGAGGGATGCAAATGACGCCAACCCTAGCGTGCGAAGTGTTAGTGTGTATGCACTATCTGCCCTGCCTGGCATTGAGGAGAGTGCTTTGCGAGCTGTATCAGCTGCACTTGCAGATCAGTCAGCCATGGTGAGGGAATGCTTTACATATTTGTGTATATTTATCTGCTTATCTATACTGTATTTCTGTCTATCTGTCTCTGTTGCCTGGCGATGGTGATGGTGATAAACGAAACACTGTGTCAAGACTCGTGTATTACCACTAAACACACACCACAATGTACCTGACTGTAGGTGTAATTAAGTACCAGCTCTTTGTTAACTCCAGTGCATGGACACATCTTTTACGGGTCTTTCCTCACGTACACCCGAGCAAAGCTCCGCGTTAAACACTTGCTCATCTCTTTGAAATAGTATATGTGAGACAAGTGGTAGCGAAGTAGTAGCCAACATTAATCTATGTGGTAACAGTTTGAGAAGGATGGGAATGGGCGAGGGGGGGATAGGAACTATCAGCTCCCCCAGCTTTCCTCCTCCTTTCACTTCTCCCCTCCCACACAGTGGTACCAGACATTTGAGTGTCTGGTTACTGCTTCACTAGTGGATGTCTCACTCATAAAGGTCCGAACTGGCAGTTAGGTGTATAAGACGGAACTTTCCTCGGCTGTACATTGTGACGGAACAGTGTTTGAAGTGAATGTTTTCAGCAGGTGGTTATTACCAGTACTGTATATCTCATTTTTTATGTTTTTTTGGGTTGTTAATAAATTATAGAAATATTGCCACATAAAATTTCATTGATAAAGCTGCATTATCAGTTCTGCCAGATGTATGGATAAAGTATGGTGTTTTGGAGCACATCCCAGACATAGAATAAGGACTTACTGTATTCTATTCTAGCTTATGCCAGCTGATTTTATTTAGTTGCGAGTGAGTAAAGAAGCCCGAGAGCATTAATTATGTTGTGGTGGCAGGTGCGACGAGCTGGAGCGGTGGGATGTGGGCAGTTGTATTGGCATGCCCCAGCGCAGGTGATGATGAGTGGCCTGGTGGATGCCTTGTATGAGGCCCTGCATGACCCAGACCCCATAGTGGTCACCAACAGTCTCCTTGCCCTCGACTGTATCCTGGAAAGCGAGGGAGAAGGAGGGGTCGTAGTCAACAGAAGTATTGCCCACCACCTTTTGGGAAGAATTATGCAGTTCTCAGAACACAGTGCCATCTATATACTAGCACTACTGAAAAGGTGACAAACATTGTTATTTATCTCTGTAACCAGATGCCGTAATCCTTTAAGGGTTGACGACAAATGCTGTAGATCATCTCCTAGTCACTCTCTCCTCTGCCATCAGACTGCTCTTTCCCCAACTCAAACTACCATTGTTTATATGCTTCTCCACAACTTCCCTCCTTCCTATCCTTGATCTCCCTTTCTCTCTCCACCTCACTCACATACTGTACCCTCCTCTAGTTCATTTAATTCTCTGTTATTGTGATCTCCCTTTCTCTCTCCACCTCACTCAAATACTGTACCCTCCTCTAGTTCATTTAATTCTCTGTTATTGTGAAAAGAAGGGTGAGGCTGAAGATGATATCGTGTATACATTATGACAGATGTTTTAGGTTATATGCTGACACTGATGGGTGTATTATTATAATGTCAGGATGTAGACAAAGCACTAATATTTGATGGTCATTTATGGACCACCTGTACCTGTTAGTTGTATTCAACCTGTATACTAGAGTGTAAAGAGCAAAGAACAGTCCATGTTAGATCATTATCACATGCTGTAGAAATAATAGTAATAAACAGGGCTTGTACACATTTGTTCACACTATTGTAATAATAAAGTCCTAACAACTGTACTTGACTTGCATTGGGTTGATCTTAAGACACCAACTCTCTTTCCTCAGATATTCACCTAAGAATGATGATGAACTATTTCTGCTGTTGAACACCCTGGATGAACTGCTGCTGTCCAAGGCTCCTGCTGTGTTGGTGGCTACTGTTAGGTTATTCTTGTGTTGGACAGTTCACCATCCCCACCTGAAGAAGGACCTCCTGGATATGATTCAACCATCACTGTGTAAGATTTTAAGTCAGAATATACCAGAAACTTGCTGCCTAATGCTAGAATTCCTGACAGAACTTGGGGAGGTGCATCAGGTATTTGGTTCTCATTATAAATACTTCTTGGTGCGCTCTAAAGACCCAGGGTACCTTAAATCTCAGAAGTTGAAGGTGCTTCCACTTGTGAGCACAGAGGACAATGTGTGCAGTCTTGTGGCAGAGGTACGGCCATTTTGTAGTGACTATCAAAGCTTCCATGGTGCTGTAGCGTGTTTGGGAGCTTTGGCCAGGGTGAGTATTCCAGCACGCAACCTCTGCTTATCTACGTTGGTGGGACTTTTGGATGTTCCAGCGGACAAAGTTGTCATTGCTGCCTTAGAATGCCTCCTTAGTATTGTGTTGGCAGCCTCTGCAGAGAATGAGCAATTATCTCCTCACTCAGGTTCATTCCCAAGTCACTCATTGTCAACAGGTGATACAAACCAGGCAAAAACTATTGAAGTAGCAAGGGAAACAGAGTCATCAGTCACACCACTGCAGCTGCCTCAGGAGTTACAGGAAGTAGTAACAAGGGCTGTGTGGAGGGATGCTGTGCAGGAAGCAGCCCCAACATTAGTATTGCAGGTGCTAGGCTCCCTTGCAGACCAACTCCCTGCTGCACCTGATGTCCTTCAAAGTATGTCTGGATTGTGTACTGCAGCAAGCAACACCCATGCAGATTTGGTGACAGCAGCTGGTCGGATCTTTCTTGCCCGGCCAGCACAGATGCAGCTACTTTTGGCAGCCATTCTTGCTCAAGCTCTGAGAACCCTCGGGCCGCCAGCTGCCCGTGCAGCCCTAGTCTATTCAGCTCTGCAGGAGAGCCCCACTGATGCTGCACATTTGTTAGGAGCACACATAGTTCAGTCCCCACCCCCCTCCACCACTGCCCACCATAGTGACACACAAGTTGAGCAAGAGTAATATCTGACTGTTATGCATATAATCAGAAGCAATAATCTGTATCCCTAGCAGATAAAGGCCGTGAGACAGACATCTGTTACCTTCCACTGACTTCATCATCTTGCTGTGAAATCATTCTCATTCCCATCCTCTTGGAATTTGTTTCACCTGACATTGAATAGATTGTTAACTGGCCTGTGGTTTGGTCTGCATGCAAGGATATTAATTACTGCTGTTGTGTGTGTTGTACACACATTAAAAAAAGTATTGTTCAAGAGGTCCAGTGATAACCAAATTATCGGTAAAGTACAATACAACTCATGATGTCCTACAAATATTAATCTCATCATCTGAATTGCTTATTAATATTGACTAGGAAATGTTACAAGCATCCTCATGAAAAGAAGTTTACCAGTCAAGGATAATCACATTGATTTTGTGGTGCAAGATTGTTTTGCACTGTGCACAGGTACCATACTTTTTTGATCACGTGTACAGTACAGTAAACTGTTAGGTATTTGGTTTCTGCTCTGTTATACAACTTCTATGACCTATAAAAATTACTATGACAATCTTAAAAGGGTGTTCACAGTAGTTTCAAAAAAGTCAAATATCAAAAATTTAAAACTTTTATTGCCTCCAAAACTTGAATAGAGGAAATTTGACACTGAGGTTTCTTTTGTTTATACACAACATTAACTGCCAACTCAGGTTTCGACCAATTTTAAAAGTCATATTCCTAATGCCAGTAATTTAAAAACTGTTCCATTATTAGTCTGTGATATACCTTATTTTCCCACTGTATTTACCAAGCTTAACATGTTGCACTGCATTTGACAGCTTTATTTTAACGGCAGCATAAAACAGTACACATGAAACGTCAAAGTTTAATTAGTTCTTTGCTTCTTACATATTACATGCCATAGCTAAAAACTAAATTACTAAGTAATTTTTGAGAGATCAACTGTAGTATACAACATATCTGAATACAGCCATAATAATTTAACACACTGCAATTATCAAATGGAAAACTGCCTTCACAGTGTAGGACATCATTAAGTATGAGCAGGAATTTTTCTCCACATATTAACACCTTCCATCCAATGATGTACTATATTTTTGCTACTTCCAGACAATATTATACTTCTGAGGACTGATGTTTTGGACTGGAGGGATTAGATATAGACTCTTCCTTAGATAAATATCATCCAGTCATAGCCAGAATAACATAAAATACACATCAGACTCAGGAGACACTCAGTTTGATACTGTATTTCTAAATTTGTGTTTTGCTACCTCCAGGGAATTTTTGTTAACTTGAGACAGACCTTTAATAGCAAAGAATATTCACTAATAGGGGGCTTTCCTTAAGCTGAATAAAATGGTCAGGTAGTGGCAAAAATACTGAACATTAAAGGGCTAAACTCTTTGAAAACTACATCACTGATCAACTATTTAGGATTAACGTTACTGCTTGGTAGGTAAAAACATGGTCACTATATTCAAGGGGTCAAAATTCTCTTAAAAGTATCTGAAAACTACATCACTGATCAACTATTGTGGATTACAGTTACTGTTGGGTAGGTGACATGGGAAAAAAATTATTAAACATCAGTTAATGGTCCACATTTAATCCATTCATCTATCATCCAATCCTACGTTGCGCCATGAGGAGCACAGGAACCCGGGGCTAGGCAAGTTGGTCCTGACATTTAAGTGAGAGTGACCAACCTCACTCATCCCTGAATGGCATTAGGTGAGCAATAAACCCCAACCACCCCTTGGATATAAATCTTCACCGGCTCAATCCGACTGGAGCACCGTAATTACCCACTAAACCACCAGGCACCAAAAATATATGTATGTATATTATACCTGTACTGTATGTTCTGTTTATAGCTTAGGATACATTTATTACCAACAGTTACATGCAGACACTATCCTTTTCTATATTTACCCTTGCAACTTTATTTTTGTTACATTCCTGTGCCCCCACATGATTTTATTCAGTTTAGAGATCATCATCCAAAGCTCCTTTATGAAATGGAAGGGTTGGATATGAGATGCACCGTTGTGTACCTCCAAATGTGTCAAAATAAAAATTGAGAAAAAAGAGGACAGAATATGAATTTTATACATGAACTGACACCTTTGGAATTACTCCACAGTGCCTCATGTTATTTTTATAACAATGTACACTGTTTAGTGGAGGAATTCTAAAGGTGCTATGGGTAAGAAAATTTGTTGTATAACTTCCAGTTTAATGGTTTATCAAGTCTGGCACATCTAGCGTCACTCTACTTATAACTTTCAATAACTCCTTCGTTACTTGGGTGCTCCTAAACTGAATAAAGTCATCTGGTAGGAGCAAGGGTGAAATAAATGATGTACTCAGGCACAAGGGGTTTACTAAGCCCAAGCATTTCATTCTATTTTATTCTTGCCATGTCCTGATGATTTTATCAAGCTTAGGACTGACCTTTCAAACTGGAGGGGTCAGATGTAGCCTTAAGAAACCCCTCCAATATGAGATGCCATTCCTAAGTTGAATAATAGAAACTTGTGGCAACAAGAATAAAACATGTTACATACTTGGGCTCACGAGGCTAATGGTGGTTAACTTGGGAAGGGTGGGATGGGGGGAAGATGAGCTAACTATAATGGTAAAAAAGTAACTGCCCATTATAACACCATTTGTGACTACCAGGCTTTCTGATGGAATACTATAGCACATTTTTTTCCTAATCTGATGAAGATCCCTTACTTCATTCTGCCCAGCTGATGGTCAAGTGTAGTCAGACTGGAGGGTTGATCTGTCTAGTAACCAAGGAGACACATTCCTACCTCATAACTCAGACTCACTGAAATTCAAGTAACCACGACTTAGTATTCAAGTTGTGGGAGTGGCCCAATTCCATCAGGTAAAAACAGACTGACTACTGTATAACAGCACAAGTACAATTCACTAACCCATATCTGTATTCAAACCTATTAGCAACCCTGCACACCAAATAGCAACCAAATCAAAGGCACAGAAAAAACTTCTTACTAAAAAGCCATATAAACAGTGCATAATCATGTACCAAACCACACCAAAACTATCACAGAGTAAGGTAGAGATGAATAGGAATTTAGGAAAAACTAATATACTGCAGTCTGAATTTTACAAAAAAACATGAATATGGTACTTTAGCAGAAAACTAGTAATACTCCAGGCTCCTTACAAAAAATTTACAAAATGTACAGAAACCAAAAACTAACTACATTTTATGCAAGCTCAACATTTTCTCAAACAATTTACACACACACATCAATTACCCACTGAGTCAGGGGATGTCATCTGCATTTTATTCTTGCCATCTCCTTGTGATTTTTTTCAGCTTACGATAAACTTTTCCAACTACTGCAGAAGGTTTTCACACAGACCTAAGAAACCTGTTCACTATGAGGAGCCTTTCCTAAGCAGAATAAAACTGTCTGGTAGCACTGTTACAAATGCCACTCAACTCTCTATCCCTCCAGAGGAGAATGGTGGACTGCAGGACAAGGGCAACTTCACCCTGTACTTCAAAAGGTTCACATTCAAATGAGACTGAGGCCACAACAACAAAATAAACTGTAAAAGACATCACCCAGCTTCAGGGGTTAATTGACAACCTTTAAAGACTGGACTCAGCATTCACCGTAATCTCCTGCTCTCTTACATCAAATGGTAATATTCTTACACACTACCAATGGCACAGCTAACAATGGCATTACACAAAATTTTTATCAAGAAGGATGTAAAGACCTACAGTATATCTGGTTCCACTGCAGCAGAGGAATTCTCTTCAAGAGGATGAGTATATAACGCAGGGATTTAAAAAAGGAAATGATGTCCCTGTGGAGTTAAAAGCAGAAACCAAGATGGTTAAATGGAAGAAAATTCCTGATATATGCAAAACATTATTGTGGTGATACAACACTTCTCACCCAACCTGGACCATCCTTAGGTAAAACTGTTGTATCTTACCAATAAAATACCTTTCCCCAATGTGGATACCATTTCCCCCCCCCCCCATTCTGCTACGGTGGTTAACTTTGAGTTACAGGAAAATTACAACAGCACCAGATACAAACCCAACTGACCCATCTAAGCAATTCAGGCCCTGGATTTGGAAACACACTTATGATTCCCCCTCATAACTGTATATTTTTCCAAGAGGGCAAAGAATGGAGAGTATAGGGTCTTCCCATGTATAGTTCTTCCTGCAAAATCAAATCTAATTTCTAGCAGGGAATCTTATCATAAATACATCCAAGAACCTCATCCCAGGAATGCACAAATACAACATGATCCTTTCATAACCTTGGCAGAGTAGGGCCTTCAAAATGGCATCTTTGTTTGAAAATAAAGTTGTGGGTCTGCTCTCTATAAATTGTTTCTGAACTTCCTTTATGCACCAAGCAATATCAAAATAACCAACGATGTTTGGATGGTTTAAACAGAAAGGTGTCATTCCAGGTGGAATTAAATATAATTTTAGGGAAATTATTATATTAAATGAGAGGTGTTTGATAAGCAAGAATCAGCACTGCTAAGTTATTCAGCAGTATACAGCAAAGCAAAATTCACATGGTGCATCTGTACATAAAGCAAATTAAGGCACATTCACAACTTGTGTGTTCCATCAGCTAAATGGAGACAGAGAGACCTGACACTTTGAATATCTGATCACTGGAGGTTCTATTATTGGTGAAAAAGTTAAGGCATACTAGACTTGTAGATGCTAGTAATATTAGGTTTCACAATAAAAAAGTTATTCCTCTTTGTTCTCATGTTGGTTTGTGCATATGTACAAATGTTCATGCCTTGTGACTGAAGGTGTATCTGCTCTTAATCTTTCACTTACCTCCTACAATATAAAGAGGGACTACTTTACAGGTATGGAAAACTGTGAAGGACTAATCACAAATCAGCCTACAAAGAATGAAAACCTCTGCTTGAATGTCAAATAAACAGGGTGGTCTGTGTATTATGCATATTAATCCTTGTGCATTGTGGGAACAACTCTGCCAGCATTAACACTGTCTACCCTGCATCATTTTCAGCTTTCGATAACCTGTTTTATGCTTTAAAGTTTTTTAACATTCATTAATTGCATGGTTGATTAGCAATTTGATGAGGCACCCAAAATGTTTTCATTAGCAGCAGTCAGACCTCTTTTACCACTTCAAAAAGCACCCAACTGATGAGCTCTATTCCCTCATCATTCCTCACAAAAGCAGACAGCCATTCCAACAACACACAGGATCACAAAGGGCAATATACAGACCACCCTGTATGTAGCAATCCATCACCAATGTATTTTTACAACCTCTGTCCAGGTCTAAACATCTGTTCACAACTATCACAACTATCCTAATCTGGTAACCTTGAGTCAAACTTGATAAAATACTGATAGATACAGAACATTAACCACTTCAGTTGGATTATGTATTTCTTAATTTTACTTTGCTACCTCTAGGTAATTTTATTTAGGCCAGGAGAGAATTTTCAACAGGAGGGGTTTGATTCAGCCTTAACAAAGCCCTTCAATAAGAACAGCAAGACAATTTTGTATGTTAGGAAACTACATTAAGGCAAAGTCCAAACCAAGACTCTCATACTGCTATAAAACTTAATTCAGCAACTGCTGGAAAGTAATTAACTGGTTTTGGCGCTTGGTTTAGCTTCCATTTCATAGACTCAGCTGTACCATGGCAAACCCTATTCCTTGAGAGGAAGCATGGTTTCATTTTTATGTTATGTTAGGAGAGACTTTTGGACAGGAGGGGTTTGATACAACCTTCATTAACCCCTTCAGTATGAGAGGACTTTCCTAAACTGAATAAAATCATGTGGTAGTTGCAAGAAGAAACTAGAAATATATCATCAGACTGAAGAGGTTAACTACTCTCTTCTAACTGCACTCTGAAAGGAACCCAAACCAAAGCAAGACCAGAGCTGAGAAAACCACACTAAGCTGTGACCAGGTTTATTTACTTGTACTACATGAATCCTTTCAGTACAGTAGCATCTTTATTTATTCTTGGTCCCTCCAGATTATTTTCTTCAACTTGTGAGACCTCTCATGTTGAATGAAAAATGTGAAGACAGTCCCGTACCCTTTCAAAATTATTGTGAGTCTGGATATTGCAAGAATAAAAATGAATAACTTGCCACCATATTTAGGGATTAAGTAGTCAGTTGAATGTCCATACTCTTGTTGGCTTAGGAGGCTACCTCATCCTTAGCAACTTAAATTTCAGGCTTTGCTATTCTCACACCTTGTTTTATATGTTTCTAAAACCAACATATACAGTATAATAATGTACAAGAGAACAATGAATATACAATATCAAGATGCACTGAGGAAGAGGTGCTATGAAGCATCTCACCGGTCAGATGGAGAGTAATGACAGAAGAGGCAGTTCATATGGAAGAGACTGGAGAAGTAGACTGGAAACAGAAGGAAGAGGAAGGAGTGTTTCAAGGGAAATGGAGAGGTGAGGACAAAGTAACAATGGCCATTCCTTGAAGAGATGTTCCCATGAGAGAGCAAGACATCAGAAGTTACTATGACGTTAGGGAGCTTACTTAACCAGCAAGAATACAGACAAAGCAGCCTGGCCACTCTACAGCTGTCCCAGACTCCCGGCACTCTTATGGCTGATATCATGGCAGGACAGTGCACACGGAGTTGAGCATTGTCATGCAAGGCTGGCTAGTATACAAATTCCCAAGTGGCATTACCAGTTGTCTTAAATGGATATATTAATAGGAAATTGTGCGTTTCAACCCAGTTCTTGTTGTGCTTACTGAGGCAGCTTCATAAAAGGGATAAGCAATGAACACTAACAGGGAGAACTATATCAAAGTGATTAATATTCACCAAGGAGATTACTGATGGACCCAGGAAAAGTATATACTATGCTAAAATAAAAATCATGTCTACTGGGTACACAAACTAAGCAAGAGGTTTGGATCCCACTACTGAAAGATAAGCAAGATTAGCTACTATGTCCTTCATTGCCTGGTGTAACTACTGAAATCATTGACCCTGAGCCCTTGGATGTCTTTAAAAGTCTTACTTTTGCCATATCGACAATTTTTTTCCAATTCACGGTAGACTCCGAACAGAAGGACTTAGACTTATCCTAAATACCTTCTCAATGTGGTAAGCCTTTCCTTAGTATGAACAAAGCTGTCTCACTGTGGCAAAAATAAACAAAGAAGGACATCATCTGAGCTCAACTGTTTAAACAACAGGGTCAGGCAGCAAAATCCTTATCTTACAAACTAATCTATTGTCATAATGCCTGAGCATAAACACCTTCATAGGATATTCAACATGGTATCTTTGCCACATCCATACAAACAATGGTACTGATCACTGCCTGGCTCTGCCACTACACCAGACTCTTTGGCTAATCAAACAATTTAACTATTTTAATATCACTTTTAAACTCCTCCATCTGGTGACAGGCTTTATAATTAATTCTTGCTATCTCCAGACAATTTTGCTCATTTTCAGATTTTTTTCTTTTTTTTCTAATTGGAAAAGGTAGATATAGTCTTAATTAACCCACTCACACCTCGGGAGCTCTCCTTAGTTAACAAAAGTCATCTGGACACAGCAAAAACAAAATAGAAAAACACATCACAAGACAGAAGGTTTAAGGGTGAAAGTGCTTGCAATATACACAAAAACTCTTCTCTTATTAAATGACAAAATCTTTGTATATACAGTTACAGACATAAATACCGATTCACTTCATTACAATAAGGAACAAGAGTGTGAGCAATGACTTTTAGAAGCCCAGTGATGCAACCTAAAGCACCCAACAACCTTTTCAAAATACTGTGTAAAAATTTCACAATTGTTCAAATATGATGGGGAGCGATACTACTGTCTGCAGCTGCACATCATAATTTACATAATTTATAAACCATCACATACAGCCAATGTGTCAACCCTTTCAATGCAGTGATGCAGTTTTGATTTTATTCATGCTGTCTCCAAACGACTTGAATCCGCTTAGGGAGAGAAATTAGGTCATGAAGGGATTAATGCGAGCTGTACCTAATCCTCTCCAGTTTGACAAGTCTCTCCAAAGAAGAATAAAATCATCTGGTGGCAACAAGAGTAAGATGAAATGTACATCAATGTACTGAAGGGGTCAATTTTGCTCATTAGGTGTCAGCTCAGTTCCAGTCTTTCTTGATGTTGAAGGACCACTCCCACTTGAGGTGCTCATTGCCGTCGTCATCAGTAAAGAGGGACTTGACGGTGTAGTGTCCCCTGGCTATGAGGCCTGAGGGTGCATCCTCCATGGGGGTGATGTATGACTGAATCTCATCCTTGGGCGCATACGACCCCACCATATGCGTCATCTTGTCCACTGGTGGGTAGTGAAGATGCACAATGTTTAGTTTTCACTTTCTTGGGACATGAAACTGCATCCAAAGAGAGGGAAAGACAGCCAGAAACAGAGAGGAAAGGTCTTTCCTGCTCATGCCTGGTTGCCTCTCCATTTCTTTGGATGTGATTTTGCATCCGAAGAAAGGGAAAGTGTGAGTTTTATCTTTAACAAGGTTACTACTTTTATCCAACAAAAAGGCCTTACACACCACTCCTGTCAAAATTTAGTTTTTGCTGGATAACAATGTTTCTCAACTTAGGATTCAGTAAGCATAGGACTGAACTTGTGACTGTGGAACATGGGTCACTGCATCTGCATACTTCCTCTCTGCCACACTCCAAGCTACAGGATAACTTTTGGAGTGTTAAGCCCTTTCAATGGGGTATGCCACGTTAACTGGGGTATGCCTCATAGATATATAAAGATATATTTTAGATAATAATAATAATAATACAGTACTGTCTTCATACAACATGAGATAGGGTATGCAGAACCTCATGTAGAATCAAAATCATGCTAAAACATGACACATATATATACTGTACATGTAAAATAGGGGTTTAGGTTCTAGGAGCCCCATATTTTGCACTGAAAATATATTTAAAGATAGGTTATTACAATTATGTCTGCCTTAAGACACCCAAGACAGTATGTTTACAAATGATCTCGCTGACTGGACACATCAGGGCATCCTAACCTAACCTAACAGGCTAGTTCTGCCCCCTAATACTCCCCATAATTTTACCCACCAAGGATTGTTACAAAGCCTCTTGAAAGCCCCCAGTACCAACCAAGCAAAAACTTCTAACCTAATCAACACATGAATAATCACCACCCCACATCACGCATATTTCGTCGGGCATCACTTTCAGAACACTCATTAAAAAAACATGCAGTGTGAATATTTTTGAGAGTATCATTGGTCATCACCATTAAAGGAAAAAAATAAATATATACTGTATATACTGAAGTCATCATCATGGGGGTATGGATGGGGTATATGGGCGGGAGTAGGTGAGAATGAGAGGGCGAAAGAAGGAGTGTGTATTGCTGTGAGCAACAGATGGAAGGAGAATGCAAGAGAGTATGGATAAGTTGGGTCAAGGATTGTGTGGGTAAGAATGAAAGTTGGACTACAAATGTGGGCAATTGTGTGCGTTTATGCGCCAATGCAAGATCGAGTAAGTAGAGTGAGAGAAGAGTTCTGGACAAATGTGGAAGCCTGCTTGGAAAAGTTTGAAAGGAATGAGAGAGTGTTTCTGATTGGAGACATGAATGAAAAAGTAGGGAATGAGAAGGTGGATGGAGTGGTTGGTGAGTGGGGTGTGACTGCAGAGATGGATGAGAATGGCAGTGCTTTAGTGGACATTTGTGCCGGGAGGGGGTTGGTGTTAGCTAATACCCTCTTCAGGCACAAAATGATCCATAGGTATACATAGCGAGTGGTGAGAAGGGTGGAAGGTGGAACGGAGGGCAATGATTGACTGTGTGTGTGGATGAAAGGATGAGAAGATGTGTAATGGATGCAAGAGTATATAGAGGTTAGGGGAGTGGACTTTCGAATCCAAACAAGATGGAGGAAGAGAAGAAGGGAAGGACAGGAAGAAGTATTTCTTATAAGGAGGGTAGAAAAGTTACAAGAGGATGGAATAAAGGCTGAATATAAAAGGGAAGTGGAGGAGCGATTGGGTAAATATAGATTGAAGCAGATGGGGGATGTGGAAGGTGTGTGCAAGATATTCACAGAAGAAATCTGTGCAGCATGTGAGGTGGTGTGTGGGGTGAAGAGAAGACGAAAGGGGGTTCAGGGAACAGCATGGTGGATTGAAGAGGTGAGAGAGGCTGTGGCACAAAAGAAGAAAGCATATAATGAGTGGATGAGGAACAGGGGCGTCAAAGAAGCTGGAAGATGGATGAGAGAGTTATATGTAGAAAGGAGGAAAGAGGTGAGAAGATTAGTAAGAGAGAGTAAGAAGAGAGTGGATGAGGAATTTGGAAGGAATTTGAGTGCAAAGTGGAGGGAATATAAGAAAATGTTCTGGAAGGAGGTAAAGAGAGCTAGACAGGGTGCCAACGAAGTCAGTGGGGGTGTGAAAGATAAAAATGGTAGATTACTAGTGGAGAAGGGAGAAAATGTAAACAGATGGAGAGAGCACTTTAATGAACTGTTGAACACAGAGAATGAGAGTAATGCAAGTATAAGTGGCTGGGGAATGGCAGGGAGAAGGAGGGTTGTGAGAAGAGAGGAAGAAATCAGTAGGATGGAAGTGGTGGAAGCAATGAAGAAAGTTAAAATGGGGAAAGCCCCAGGAACTGATGACTGATGGAGTGTGTGGTGAAATGCTGAAGCATGGGGGAGAGATAGTAATAGAATGGATGTGGAAGGTGTGCAGATTGGGGTGGGAGGAGGGTAGAGTCCCAGAGGACTGGAAGTCAGGTATAATTATTCCTCTGTACAAAGGAAATGGGGAAAAAGCAGTGTGTGGTAATCATAGGGGCATTTGCCTTCTCAGTGTAATAGGAAAAGTATATAGTAGGATACTTATTGACAGAGTTAGGGAAATAACAGAGGAATTAGTTGGAGAAGAACAGGGAGGATTTAGGAAGGGAAGAGGTTGTGTAGACCAGATATTCATTCTTAGATCCTTAGTGGAAAAGTTTTTAGAGAAAGGAAAGAAGTTGTATGCAGCCTTCATGAATCTGGAGAAAGCACATGACAGGGTGGATAGACAAGGATTGTGGAAAGTATTAAGAATATATGGAGTGGATGGGAATTTGTTGAAGGCAGTGAAGAGTATGTAGGAGGGTGCTAAGGCTGCAGTGCGTGTGGATGGCAAACTGAGTGAATTTTTCCATTTGAAGGTTGGTTTGAAACAAGGATGTGTCATGTCTCCATGGTTGTTCAATCTGTACATAGATGGGGTTATAAAAGAGATATAAGGTCGGGTAGTGGATGTTGGAGCGGCCCTAGTGAGAGAGGGCAGTGTGTGGAAACTCCCTGTACTGTTGTTTGCAGATGATACTGTGTTGTTGAGCGAAGATGAAAGGGAGCTGCAAGGCTTGGTAGATGAGTTTGGGAAAGTGTGTAAGAAATGGAATCTAAAGGTGAATGTAGGGAAGAGTAAAGTGATGGTCTTCGAGAGAAGTGAAGCCAATGAATGTACAGTGAGACTGGATGGGGAGGATATGGAGAATGTGAGTGCATTTAAGTATGCATTTAAGTACTTGGGTAGTGTGATGAGTAAGGATGGAAGTCTGGAGGGTGAAGTGCTTGAAAGGGTGCAGCAGGGAAGGAAGGTTGCTAGTTCGTTTAAAGCAGCGATAAGAAACAGGGAGGTGAGCATGGAAGTGAAAAAGATGTTACATGACAGTATTGTGATACCAACTCTAACATATGGAAGTGAAGCTTGGACCCTGTTGGAAGGACAGAAGTCAAGAGTGAGAGCAGTGGAAATGAGTTATTTGAGAGGAGCATGTGCAGTCACATGGAGAGACAGACTAACAAATGAGGAAGTGAAGGAGCATTGTGGTGTGGTTGTCAACGTGATAGGAAGCGTCAGGAGAAACACGTTAAGGTGGTTTGGGCATGTGGAGAGGATGGAGAGTGAAAGACTGATGAGAAGAGTGTATGTGAGTGAGGTGGAGGGGACAAGAGGGAGGGGGAGGCCGAGGATGAGATGGAGGGATGGAGTGGAGAGGTACATGAGAGAGGGGGGTGTGAGTTGGGAGCGGGGTGGTGAAATGACGAGGGACAGAGCAACATGGAGGTGATTTGTTTGCGGCCACCCCGTGCGGGGTTGAGGCGTCTGGCAATAGATAGATAGATAGATCATCATGGAATGATTGCATACTTCAGATACACGCGAATGCAGCAATCCTGAATTTATAAACAAGTCAGCCAAGCAGTATAATCTATATGATTGTATAATTCAAAAGAACTGAACTCACATAATTATCTTATACAACTACAGTGAAAGCTCGATTATCCAGGCTCGGATTATCCAGCCTTCGGTACATCCGGGCCGTGACTGAATGGTTCAGTGGTACAGTAATACATAGAATTATTCGTACGATAGCTCCAGTTGCTAGCGAGCGAGGCACGGGTAAACGAGCGTGAGTCTGCCCCCCCACCCACACCTCCTGCTCACAACTCGGTCACATGGATGGCAAGGTGGAGTTTTGTTAGGCGACTGATAACCTAACCTAGCCTAACATTGCTTAACTACCTAGTAATTTAACCTATCCTAACCTGGGCTCCAGTTGGAGAATTGGGAAACGAAATCCACTTCTAATTGAAATCCACTTCTTATTACGCTGAATAAGTTTCTTCCACTGTGCCAGAAACAGTCATAGGTACGGCCTAAAGAACGTGATGATGATAAAGGAGGAAATCTTTCAGCAAGAGAAGGTAATTATTACCAAATTCAAAGTAGAATAATACAGAAAACAAAGTAGAGGAATATGAATTGAACTGGTAAAGTCTTTAGGCTGTATGCTTAGACGAAAATTTATGGGTTTCACAATTTTAGGGGACGAAATGGAACAGAAATGTTTGCTAATCAGAAAAAAAATTACTCTACCATCTCATGTGTTCTCTTAAGTTAGCATTCAGTTTCACAATCTTTGTTAGATATTCCGCTTCCCATTTCAGACTGGCAGAGCATACAGTTATTTCTGTCTCTTTCAGTTAAGTGTACATTATGTTCATTCTTTTGTTCGTTCTTAAGTGTGTGTGTGAAAGAGAGAGTATTGATGCAAACAATAATGTATTCCATTAACCCCTTCATAGTTGTCGGCCTCGAACGATGCTTTACTGTACCGGTGTCAGTGACGGTGAGTTAAAAGCTATAAAAAAAACTGCGAGCAATTATGGGAAGGGATCGAAGGTCACTGATATGTTTACACGACCCTACTCTACTGTCGCAAGCAGCCAGGCGGTCAATTCCTCTCAGATGTCTTCGCCGATATGTTTAAATGCTAATGTAACATGCCCCTTAATTTTGAGCAAGTTTCTTCCATTATGCCGAAAACAATAGTAGGTAAGGCTTAAGGAACATTATGATAATAAGAGAGGAAATCTTGCTGCAAGAGAAAGGTAATTTACCACCCTCAAAATAGGCAGAAAAATACAGAAAACAAACTAGAGGAATATAAATTGACTTGGCAAGGTCATTAGGCTGTATGCTTACACGAAAATTTATAGGTTTCTCAATTTTAGGGGACGAAATGGAGCAAAAATGTTTACTAGTCAGAAGAAAAAAAAAACTTTTGTCTCACATCTTCTCATAAGTTAGCATCCCACATTTTTTGTTCAATGTCGCGGTTCCCAACACATTTCGGACCGACAGTGCATACAGTTATTTCTGCTCTTTGCAGCTAAGTGTACATTTACTGGTCATTCTTCGTTTGTTGTTATGTGTACGTTTGAGACAGTATTGATACAAATAATTATGTATTTCATTAACCCCTTCATAGCTGCCATCCTTGAACAATGTATTACTGCACCGGTGTCAATGACGTTGAGTTAGGGAGCTATAAAATCTGCGAACAATTATGGGAAGGGAACTAAAGTCACTGGTATGGTTATACAAACCTGCTGTACCATCCTAAACAGCAAGGGGGTCAGTTCATCCCAGATGTTTTCGTCAGTATGTTTCAATGCTAATGTAACATGCGCCCTAATTTTATTCTTTCACGATTCATAGCAAATCAGAAGAAGGGTTTAGGGACAAAAAAAAAAATTAAAAGTGCACCAGACGAGTCTTACCACATCTGTAAGAAAATGAAACTGATTTTGGAACATAGAAAAAATGGTTCCAAGGCCTGCCACGGGAGCACGCAAATTTCTGAACTCACAGCCATTGAGGGGGCTAAACATATGCTTTACTGTAAGTAGTAAAAGCACCTTACCAAATCAGTTCATCCTGATTTTCTGTTATGTTTTTCTGATTGTTTCTGGGTTGGCAAATAAACATTTCTTGTTAAATCTGTTTTCCCGTTGTTTTTAGCTATTCTGCTGGTGTGCAACTCTTGTTGTTAGTTAACGTAATGGCAGAAGGTACTGTTCTGATCTAATTGTTTAACCAAACCTGGCCTAACTTAAGGTACTGTTCTGATCTAATTGTTTAACCAAACCTGGCCTAACTTAGCTTAACTGCACCTAATAATTTAACCTAACTTAATCTCCAGTTTGGAAGTTGGGAAACAAAATCCACACTTGAATATGTTGAGTTTCTTCCATTGTGCTGGAAACAATTGTAGGTACAGTCGCGTTCATGAGTCCCGATACACAGGTGTTTTTGTTGTCTATTGCAGTGCTCACTGCTTTTGGAATATGGAACTTTTGTGCTTACTGCTTGATACACTGAACATAATTTGGTAGGTTAGCAAGTGAAATAGTTCAACATCCTACCGACAGTGGACACAACATCAGACAAGACAACTACATGCGTATCAGGACTCACGAACGCGACTGTAAAGCTTCAGGAACGATAATAACAGAGAGGAAATTTTTCAGCAAGATAAAGAAATTTACCAAACTGAAACTAGAAAAATACAGAAACAAGCAGGATGCATATGCAAAGATTTGGTAAGGTCTTTTTGCTACATTAAGTGTACATTTTCCGGTAAATAAATCAGTCTAACAGTACTTGTTTTTTGTTTCCGCCGGATTAATCGTGATTTCGGACTATTCAGTCACCCCTTCGCACCATATAGCCCGGATAATCGGGCTATCTCTGTACTTCCATCAACACGCAGTGTCTTCACGTACTGTACAAGCCGAATTTTCTAGCCTCCGAGTCTGTCACATCATAACAATTATCAGTCACAAATCCCTTTTCGCACACATTGCAATAAATGTGAAAACATGACTCCCTGCTCCCTCATCATTAACATCTTTAGTTATTTTTTATCACAAACCCCACATTTTTCCTAAAAAGTATAGACATTTGGATGACAGTTTGCATGCTGCAGCGAGTTTACATAGGATCTCACCGACTGAAAACGTCACTACATCCTAACCTAACCGAGAAGTTTTACCCCTCCCTGAGAATTACTCTTGGCATATTAAAAAAATAAATAAACAAATAAGTAAATAAATAATAATTAGCCATCAGCAATAAATAAAATCAATACAATGAAATCGTCAGCATGGAGTGACTGCATACAACTTACATGATAAACACGAATGCAGTAATCCTCAATAATAAACAATTCAGACAAGCAGTATATATAATTTGTATGACAGTATAATTCACAAGAACTTAACTCATATAATTATCTTACCTAACTTCACACGTCAACATGCAGACTCTTCACATACCATAATAGTCGAATTTTCTCGACCAGGGATCGCCAGTTCATAATAAAGAATGGTCACAATGCCTTCTTTTCACACTCGTTGCACTAAAGGCCAAAGCATGAATTTTACTGCTCCCTCATCATTAACATTTCTCTTCAACTATCCACATCGTAGACACACCCGACTCATTTTATCTGTCCGAATGTTACTCTCATTCGTATTTAAGCTCCCACACCACATGCCACTTTGTCCAACAATTCTACTTTTTCCTTGGGAATAAATGCTTTTCTCATGTTCATAATACTTTCAGGGTGCTTCTGCATAACTAAAGTTAGTTTGGAATCACATGCTCAGAGTTCTGATAGGAAATGAGGAGCATGGAAATAAGTAAATAAATGCTTCTAATCACAGTGACTGTCCACACAACACTAAGGTAGGCAGTGGCAGGTAGCTATGGGATGTGGGTCATGTGGGAAGGGTCAGGTTGAGGAAACCAATCAATGACTGACAAAAGCACAACACACGAGCTGCAAACAAACGCAGCCAACTGGAAATCCAATAACTAAACGCACTCACTTCCCACACGGTTTCTCACACACAAATGAGTGATATTATCATGCAGTTAAATAATTACAAGAGATATTTAATGCCCATTTTACTGTAAGATTGTTGTCTTAAAACACAACTCTACTGTACCATGCCAACAAAAGCTACTCTTCCACAATGCCAAAACAAATGGTGGATATCCTTACCTAATAAATCTATCTATCTATAGCCCAACGCCCTAATCCCGCAAAGGGTGGCCGCAGACAAAACGCCTCCAAGTCGCTCTGTCATCCACCATTTGCCTACCCTCCCGCCAGCTCACTCCCTCCTCCCTCATATACCTCTCAACTCCATCCCTCCACCTCATCCTTGGCCTTCTCCTCCCTCTCCCTCCCTCCACCCCAAATACATACACCCTCTTAGTCAGTCTTTCATTCTCCATTCTCTCCACGTCCAAACCACCTCAGTGTATATTTCACCTAATCTTCTCAACCACATCCAAATCCACCCCACATCATTCCTTCACTTCTTCATTCGTCAACCTGTCCCTCCATGTCACTCCAAGTGCTCCTCTCAAGTAACTCATTTCCACTGCTCTCACTCTTGACTTGTTACCCTCTAGCAAAGTCCATGCCTCGCTTCCATACATCAGGGTAGGGATCATGATACTATCATGCAGTGACTTCTTGACTTCCATACTCACCTCCCTATTTCTCATCACCACTTTCAATGAACCAACAACATTCCTTCCCTGCTGTACCCTTTCAAGTATTTCATCCCCTAAACTACCATCCTTACCCATCACACTGCCCAAGTACTTGAATGCACTCACATTCTCCATATCCTCACCATCCAACCTCAATGTGCATTCTGTGACTTCATTCCTCTCAAACATCATAACTTTACTCTTGTTCACATTAACTTTCAGATTCCTCTTCTTACACACTGTCCCACATTCAATCACCATCTTGCAACTCCCCTTCATCTTCACTCAACAATACTGTATCATCAGCAAACAACACCGGAATCTTCCACATCTCACCTGCATTCATCAGAGCCACCCCCACATCCACTGCCCTACCTTGCACCTCCTTTACAACCCCATCCATGTATATATTAAACAGCCATGGAGACATCACACAACCCTGTTTCAGTCCCACTTTCAGATCAAAGAACTCACTTAGCTCACCATCTCACCATCCACTCGCACAGTAGCCCTAGCTCCTTCGTACATGCTCTTCACAGCTCTCAACAATTTCCCCTCCACTCCACATATTCTTAATACCTTCCACATACCTTGCCTATCTATTCTATTATAACCTTTCTCCAAGTCCATGAAGGCAGCATACACCTTCTTTCCCTTCTCTAGATACTTCTCCACTAAACATCTTAGACTAAATATCTGATCTAAACACCCTTTTCCTTTCCTAAATCCCCCTTGTTCTTCTCCAACAAAGTCCACTGTTATATGACTAACTCTATCAATAAGTATTATACCATATATCTTTCCAGTCACCCTAAGAGGGCAAATACCCCTATGGTTACCACATACTCTCTCTCCCCTTTTCCTTTATATAAAGGAACAATTATACCTGATTTCCAGTCCTCTGGAACCCTTCCCTCTTCCCAAGCTAATCTACACAACTTCCATATCCATTCTGCAGCAATCTCACCCCCATACTTCAGCATTTCACCACACACTCCATCAATTCCTGGGGCCTTTCCCATCCTGACCTTCTTCAATGCTTCCACTACTTCCACCCTACTGATCTCTTCCTCCCTCCTCTCACCTCTTCTTCTCCCAGCCATTCCCCAGCCACTTATACTTGCTTTGCTCTCACTCTCTATATTCAACAAATCCTCAAAGTGCTCCTTCCATCTCCTCAATTTCTCTCTCTTCTCCACCAGTAATCTAGTATTCCCATCTTTCACTCCCCTACTATATCCCCTTTCACACTGTCTTACTTTCTTTACCTCCTTCCAAAACAATTTCTTACTCTCCCTCCATTTTACACTCAAATTCCTCCCAAACTCCTCATCCACTTTCTTCTTACTCTCCTTCACCAATCTCATCTCTCTTCTCCACCTCACATATACCTCTCTCTTCTCTCTCTCATCTTCTCCCCTACCTCTGCTCGCTAGCCATTCACTATATGCCTTCTTCTTTTGTTCCACAGCTCGTTTCACCTCATCATTCCACCATGCTGTCCCTTGCACACCCCTGCATCTCCTCCTCACTCCACAAACCTCCTCACAGGCTTCGCCTATCTCTTCCGTGAAAATCTTCCATCCTTTCCATCTGCTCTAATCATACCTTCACAATCTTTCTTCCACTATTCTCTTATACTCTGCCATTATCTCAATATCTTGTAATTTCTCCACTTTTCTCACAGGAGCTATTTCCTCCTGTCTTCCCCCTGGTCTCTTCACCCACTTTCTTTGCAGCCTCACCTTGGCTATCACTAAGTGATGGTCAGAGAATCCACTCCCCCACCCTCTTGCATCCAACACTTGTCCTCTCATTCGCTCATCCACACACACACGTAATCTATCATTGCCTTCCGTTCTACAAGTTCACCATCCATCCTCCTCAAGACTCTCCATGCATACCTGTGGATCATCTTGTGCCGAAAGTAGGTGTTGGCTATTGCCAACCCTTTACCAGCACAGATGTCCACCAAGGCACTACCATTCCCATCCACCTCAGCTGGCACACTCCACTGACCAAGCACTCCATCCACTCGTACATTCCCAACTTTGCCATTCATGTCTCCAATCAAAAACACTAACTCACTCCTCTCAAACTTGTCCATACATGCTTCTACACTTGCCCAAAACTCATCTTTCACTCTTGCCACTTGGTGCTCTGTCAGCGCATACACACATACAAATAGAAATTAAAAATTATAGTGCTCTTCCACAATGCTAAAACAAATGGTAGATGTCCTTACCTAATAGTCCCTTTCTAAATGTCCGCTGAACATACTTCAAGCCCGTCACTATCTCACGCTGAACGTGGAAGTCGATGCGAATTCTGTAACTGATCCCTTCCTGAGAGATGAAGGAAATTTTAGTTACACCAGATTTTCTAGGCTAAAGATTGAATTCAGGGCTTAAACAGATTGTATGTCAGTATTTACAATGAGTTCTATTAGTCCAACGAGAGTCTGAAGCTATCAATCCACTGCCAGATGCCTTAATCCCGTCAAGAGTGACCACAAACAAATCACCTCCATGTTGCCTTGTCCTCTGCCATTTGGCTGCCATCTCTCCAACACACACACACCCCTCTCTGAAGTCTCCCTCCATTTCATCCTCAGTCTCCCCCTTCACTTCACTCACATAAACTCTTCTAGCCACTCTCTCCACATGGCTAAACCATCTCCACTAAATACTTTCAGTCACATCCACATCAATACAACAATGTTCCTTTTTTTCTTTTTTACCTGTCCATCTGTATCCCCATGTAACTCAGTCTCCCCCTCCACTTCACTCACATAAACTCTTCTAGCCAGTCTCTCCACATGGCTAAACCATCTTCACTAAATACTTTCAGTCACATTCACATCAGTACCACAATGTTCCTTTTTTTCTTTTTTACCTGTCCATCTGTATCCCCATGTAACTCTGAAACTAGCTTACTTTAATCCACATCATCTAAGCTCCAAGAGACCACTCGACTCTGCATACTGCCATAGACGTACAGCTGTTTCCCGTGGCATACATAAATGATCTTGACTAAAGCACCCCACCAGCCTCATGATCTCTGAGGTTTCCCAAATGGTTATAAAAGATTGGCTGTTACCATATATTCTTAAATATTTTAGTAGTACTGAAGTTTCTAAGCACTGAGCTATGGAATATAAGCTACAAAAAGGTGAAAATCTCCACAAAATTAAGGTGAACAAGCTATAACAGTGACATAGAAGATTCTATGCAGTGAGCTGTGAAAAATAAGCCAAAGGGGGGGAAAAAAAAAATCCAAGCTATGGTGAATAAACAATAACATTCAGTTATGGCAGAGCACTCACCTTAATGGTAAAGCTGGAGTCTTTCAATATTTCCAAGTCACCAGTGAGGTCAAGTTCCATTTCAGGCTGCCCCTCAGGAACCATCACCAGTTTCCGAACCAGCACGCGGTTCAGGTTGCTCGGATCTGGTGGTAAACGGTACTGTACATGGATCGCACTGCTTTGTGGTATCATATAGGCAGTTTCATAATGAATTTTGGAAATGCTGCCATTATAGACTTTTAGAAAACCATGTCAACAAAGTGAGTATGTGTGAAACTCTTCCAAAATCCTGCATAAAACCATGTGACATACCTACAACAACAGCACCCGCCACTGAGTTGCCAAGCAGCGTTTCCTTGTACTTGCGGAGGCTCTCGTCCTCAGCGTCCTTGTTCACCATCTCCTCCAGTGTCTTCTCTGGTGGAGGCTTGTAATTGGTGGGCTCATCCTCGTCAGGGATGGGCTCGATCTCCACATTTTCCTCCTCAGCCATGATGCTTATACTTCTGTCATAAACAGATTAAAAATACTGTTCAGTATACAGTCCTTGTTTAACATATATTACATGAAACTCAACTTTTCATAAACAGACAACAGAAATTATACTTTTGATCTCAATTTTTATGATAAACTGATTATTGAAATTACTGTATCCTGGTACACAATACTTAACTTATGTGATAAAGATATTACA
>JAGKTI010000065.1:5796-24308 GCA_018397915.1 Birgus latro
GGTATTACTTCACGAGGCAAATATGGTTAAAGACATATAATTTCATACAGAATAACAGCTTATCTAGGTTTCTAATTCAGTTGTAAATTAAGAATTCTTATCTATTTTTCTCTAGTTAGATTTTTCAAGAATCACCAGAGGGAATGGAAGAGAGGTACATTACTCTCGGAGGCTGATGGCCTTCAGAAGTATCTCGCCTACAGAATGGAAGTACTATCTCATAATAAAGGAGCACCATACAAGAGGATAATGCAGAAGTTGTTGGTGCAAAATATTTAGATAATGGGGTGCAAGATCTAAAACAGAAGTTGCCTTAAAAAAAAAAAAAGTGGTTAATAAATACAATTCCAATGGAAATTAAAGAAAGTCTAAAGAGGTTACTGAGTGGCTTCAAATGGAATATATTTATATGGAATCTTTTGTTACTTGTAAAGATATAGCTAAAGGACTATTATCTTGTATACTGTCATTCAATACCATAGAACCCATGGCACCTCAAGTTATGGAAGAGAATATAAAAAAGGTCTTTCCCAATTTATGGAAGAGCAAGAGGTTATTTTTATCTTTCAGAGGAGTGTGAACTGGATGGTGAATCTTTCAGAGGAATGTGTACAAGATGGTGAATCAGATACTACTTGGCCTGATGATTCAGGGAAGAAAGAGGTTAGAGATGGAACAGAGATGAGAATGAAAAAAGAAAATGAATGTATTCAACATTGCAATTATTTATTTATTATTATAAAGAAATGATGTGAAAAGGGTGTGTTTATAAAATGCTTAATATTTTTTATCGAAAGTTCAACGTACTCTTCTACTGACTGCAAGGAATCTTTGTGTAAGTTATTTCAGAAACCTGAAAATTTCCATAAAACACATTCCTGTATCATAAAAAAAATATAGTAATTTTTAATATTCTAAATACAGAGAATATAAAGTGAATAAGGGGAAAAGTGAAAAAGAAAATATTACCAAAGTAACAAAAAGAATAAGTGGAAGAAAATAAGGGAAAAATGAGGAAGAAAATATTACTAAAGAAACAAAAAGAATAAGAGAGGAAGAAAAAACAAACGAATGAGAAAGGAAGAATATTTAATCTGTCCTCTCTCCTAATCCCTTTTTTTCCTCTGTCCTCTTTCCCAATCCCCTTTTTTCCTCTGTCCTCTTTCCCAATCCCCTTTTTTCCTCTGTCCTCTTCCAACTTCATCTTTACCTCTTTCAGCCTAAGCTATGAAGAATTATTTTATAAATACAGGTATAAAAGACGAAGATATATTTGGCGTAAATGTTCTGCACAATAACAATAATATTGGTAATCTGAGTTCCTACTCATTATTATATAGTACCAGCTTTTCTGGTTACTACAAATCACTCTTGGACTTTAAGTGTCCAATTTTATAGAATTCAACCCCAAGACACTGGACTTTATTTTTAATTGGTATGAATTTAAATATTTTTCCTGTATTTTCACACTGTATCTCGTGTTAGTATTTTGTAATCCCTGTGACTCTGCGTTACAGCACTCTGCTGTGACGACGAGTCCGGTCATAACAATTCTATAAGCCCCAGTGCACCCTTATCATAATCCCCAGAAGGGTCGCGCTTCCATGCCTACCCAAGGGTCCAGAAAGGGCCTCCGATCACAAAGTTTTATGTCCAAAGTCCTTTATTTAGGGGCCTTGCCTTAACCCTTCATAAAAAGTGCATGGGATAAAAACTGAATTATTCTTTACTATTACCAATATAAATCAGTTTTACTCATCCTTTGATGATGATGTATTTTTACGCCGTGCACTCCCCCTTTTCGTTAAGGTCTAAGACGGTGCCCCCCGGTAGAGGACTTTGGTTGGAGTGTCCGCACTTTTACAACCCAATGCCGTGTCTTAGACCCTTGGGTGGGCCCAAATTCTCCGCCGTTTAGCTTAGAATGAAGTGCTGTAATCCACTGTGCCACGGTAATTACTAATTTTACTCATCCTTTGGAGAAGATTTATGTACTGTGTAAGATTAATTGAAGCAATAAATCTATCCTTTGTACCGTACCAATAATTTATTTGTCTTAAACGTTTTTAATATAGAATACCTTTTAATTTTGAAGAAATTCCAATATTTCAATACCATGATATAAATATAAAAGGTCATATTTGCTTACATATTTTTCTCATGAAAAGTGACTAAATATTATGAATATTAAAGGTATTCTATTAATTCTATCCTTTTTATTTTCCTGTCTTGAAGAGATAAGAACATTTTCATATGAATATTTCTTTACAAAAAATGGATCCATAAATTTATCCAAAAAGAGTAACTCTTCAATGAAAGAAAATGGAAGCACAAATACAATCTGCAAAATAAATATATATCCTTCATACACCAATAAAATGTACGAGAGTTTTCCATTTTTTATTTCTAGTGAAGATATACAAAGAGAGATACATAAATCCGATTATGGGAAGAAGTTTGTAATATTAATTTCACTGAATCTTCAATGGATGTTGATACTGACATTGAGATATTCTTTGTTTTTGGAAAACATGCAAATGAATCACCATTTGATGGTGAGGATCACGTTTTGGCTCATGCCTTTCCTCCCGGGAATAAACTGAGTGGAGACATACAGTTTTGGTAATTCATAGATTTGGCAAGAACATAGGAAAAGTATTAACAGAGGTTATGGAAATAGTCTATTCATCACTGCAGCCCATGAAGTGGCACACTCTCTTGCCCAGAATCACTCTAATGTTAAAGGCTCAATTATGAATCCATACTGGGTGAGAAACTATCCATCAGATTTTTGACTCAACAGTAATTATATTCTTATGGTACAACAACTATAAGGACCACAGAATATACCTATATTATAGCATGGATGCATTCGGAATTATAAATAGAAGCATTGACGTTTTTCTATCTATCCATCTATTGCGAGACGCCTCAATCCCGTAAGAAGTGGCCACAAACAAATCGCCTCCATGTCGCCCTGTCCAACGCCATTTCACTGCCCTGCTCCCAGCTCACACCCCCTCAGTAATACACCTCTCCACTCCATCCCTCCATCTCATCCTTGGCCTCCCCCTCCCTCACCCACCTCCACCTCATTCGCATACACTCCACGTCAGTCTCTCGCTCTCCACCCTCTCCACATGGCCAAATAACTCCAATGTATTTCTCCTAACGCTTTCTATCACACCCACAACCACACCACAACGCTCCTTCACTGCCTCATTTGTCAGTTGCCTCTCCACGTTACTCCACATGCTCCTCTCAAATAACTCATTTCCACTGCTCTCACTCTTGACTTGTGTCCCTCCAACAAGGTCCAAGCTTCAATTCCATATGTTAGGGTTTGTATCACCATACTGTTATGCAGCGACTTTTTTACCTCCATGCTCACTTCCCTGTTCCTTATCACTGCTTTCAAAGAACCAGGAAACTTTGTTCCCTGTGTATCCTTTCAAGCACTTCACCCACTAAATTTCCATCCTTACTCATCACACTACCGAAGTACTTAAACGCACTCACATTTTCCACTTTCCCCCTCATCCAGAAACAGTGCACATTTAATGGCTTCATTTCTCTAGACCATAACTTTACTCTTCCTTACATTCACACTTACATTCTTACATTCCGTTTCTTAAACAATCTCCCAAACTCATTCACCAAGCCTTGCAGTTCCCCTTCGTCTTCACTTAATAATAAGTATCATCAGCAGACAACAGTACAGGGAGTTTCCAAACACTGCCCTCTCTCATTAGGGTCGCTACAACATTCACTGCCCAACCCTGTACCTCTTTTGTAACCCCATCCAAATACAGATCGAACACCCATGGGAACATGACATCCCTGTTTCAATCCGACATTCAGATAGAAAAATTCACTCAGTTCACTATTCACACGCACTGCAGCCTTAGCACCCTCATACATACTCTACATGGCATTCAACAACTTCCCATCTACTCCATATATTCTTAATACTTTCCACTTTCCTTGTCTATCCACCGTGTCATATGCTTTCTTCAAATCCATGAAGGCCGCATACAACTTCTTTCCCTTCTCTAGAAACTTTTCCATGAAAGACTTAAGAATGAATATCTGATCTACACAACCTTTTCCCTTCCTAAAACCTCCTGTTCTTCTCCAACTAATTCCTCTGTTATTTCTCTAACTGTCGATATGTATCCTACCATATACTTTTCCTATTACACTAAGAAGACAAATGCCCCTGGTATTACCACACACTTCGTTTTTCCCTTTTCCATTGTACAGGGGAATAATTATACCTGACTTCCAATTCTCCAGAACTCTACCTTCCTCCCAGGCCAATCTGCACATCTTCCACATCCATTCTACTACTATCTCTCACCCATGCTTCAGCATTTCATCACACTCCATCAATTCCTTGGTCTTTTCCCATTTTGATTTTCTTCGTTGCTTCCGCAACTTCCATCCTACTGATTTCTTTGTCTCCTGTCACATCCCTCCTTCTCCCAGCCACTTAAACTCGCATTGCTTTCATTCTCTATGTTCAACAGTTCCTTAAAGTGTTCTCTCCATCTGCTCACTTTTTCTCCCTTCTCCACTAGCAATCTACCGTTTTTATCTTTCACTCTCCGACTTACTTCTTTATCACCCTGTTTAACTCTCATTACCTCTTTCCAGAATATTCTCTTACATTCTCTCCACTTTACACTCAAATTCCTTCCAAATTCATTATCCACTCTCTTCTTACTCTCTTTTAATAATCTTTTCACCTCTCTCTTCCTCTCTACATATAACTCTCACTTCCGTCTCTCAACTTCCTCCATGTCCCTGTTCCTCATCCACTCACTATAAGCTTTCTTCTTTTGCGCCACAGCCTGTCTCACCTCTTCATTCCACCATGCTGTTCCCTGCACTCCCTTTCGTTTTCTCTTCACCCCACACACCACGTCATATACTGCACAGATTTTTTCTGTGAATATCTTGCACACACATTCCACGTCCCCCATCTGCTCGAATCCATATTTACCCAATCGCTCCTCCACGTCCCTCTTATATTCTGCCCTTTTTCAGGGAGGATATTTTTGGTTAATGGAAAATAATACAGTACTCAATATGTGGTAGGTGGAGGCGCCCATCATCTACTCACGCAATATTGTGTTGCCTTAAAGTCTCTACACTGAGTGACAAGCCAAATGGTTTCCTGTATCCAGGAAACAATTTACTACCCCGGGTGGTAACTATATAACCAAATTATGGCACCTGGTGGTTTAGGAGATAATAAGGTACTCCAATCGGATTGAGCCTGTGCAAGTTTTTATCCAAGGGGTGGTTGGGGTTTATCGCTCACATAATGCCACTTGGGGATGAGTGAGGTTAGTCACTCATCTTTGTCCGGACCAACTTTCCATAGCCCCGGGCTGCTACGGTAATCATGAGGCAACATAGGATTAGGCGATGGATGGTACTGAAACCGACAACTAAGATTAGTACTTTCGTACCAAAAAATATTAGACATTGATACTTTTTATGAAAATGCAAATAATAAACACAATTTTTTTTATTTAAAAAAAATATTATCTTCTAAGTGACTGGAATTTGTAAAAAACTGCAGTCGTATATTAAGGGATTTAGGTTTGCCCGAAAAGGCTATGTAGCATTGTTTTTTGGTAATCATACATACCTCTTAGAGAAAAATAGATTTTGGGAATTTGTTGATAAAAAATATGTAGCCAAGCCCCTATAGGTTGGTGTGCTTGATACAGAAACTACATTTAGTATAGATTTTTTTAAAATGGAAAATATTGTACGAGTTTGACAATACATAAACGAAAAATCCTCTAGGGTCTACTTTTCGGGTGGTTATTAAAATAATTCTTGTATTAACTTCGTTTCGTTTCGTTTCGTTTTTGAAGGCTCCAACATGCTTGCATGCGTCGGCCTTGGTCACCTAATAATTGCTTAAAATGTCATTTTAACTAATTCAGCACGACATATACAATATACAGTACTGTAAAATAGATATACACGTAAACCACAGTACATATACTGTACTACCCTATGCAGTACTGTATAGTCACTGATCTACGGTGGTTATCGTCTGCAGTTTTCTCGATTTGTGGTATGAAGGCATCACAGTCACTTACAAACGTGAGGACTGGTTTGGTAAATACATACGGTAATTTCATCATACTGTAGTACAAAACATCCGTAATAAAACATGTTAATAAAAATTTAAAAAATACATCATCATTACTCATGTTTCACAACCCACAGTCTAAAGAGCATGGACCCACTCCATTGTCGGTCTACTTCAGTACGTGAGTTTTATGTACAAAATACTGTACTTTTTAACCTAATCTGTAGTATGTATTACAGATGGCTGCAAGTGTCATGTCTGGTGCTGTACAATGGAAATCACATTTACTTATCAAAAATGGTGTAGCTCCAATACAGTTTCTTTGTTTTTTTAAGTACCGTACATCAACACTGTATATGCATATCTTAAGTTTTTCTCATATTTAGTCTCCAGCTATCTCTCTCCAACCAATTTTTACAAACTATTCTAAAAATTTTCCTTAATCTTTACATTTCTTTTGGGGGAATGCTGGTATTTAGGCGATACTGACGGGCTGAAAGGTGAACCCTCCCAGCAGTTACCCCAAAAAGAAGAAACATAATGTTCCTTCAACACAGTTGATTACAAGTTTTGTATTTGGTGTTGCACATTATTCTAATCACTGTACTGTACTGCATGCAATACTCTTAATTTCTTTATTTGGATATTGTTTCTGCAGGAATGTGACATCTTTGATTATAATATGTTAATATTGAGTTAGCAACATTGTTGCATTTTGGAAGTTATTACATTTAATGCAAAATTTATCCAGTAAAACTTCACCAAGTTTTTCCCTTACTAAGGAGCTACTCAAAATTAAATCAGCACAGGTTTAAGATTGCTTCTGCTTTTGAATGGAGATCTGACATAGCAGTGGATAGATACACTAGAATTCCTGTCTTATAACTACTGTAGTCAACAAAAGGTGATATTAGTTAGATACATTTTATTCTATGCTGCATATAAGGACCTACTATCATTCATTAACCTTATAAGAATCATTTTTTCACAACTAAGTCTTACCCCTATACATACACCCAAGATTAAAACGCTCAACTCCTGTATTATACAGTATCTTCTACTAAATGCTGACAAAGGTCTTCTCTCACCAACCAAACTCATTTTATTGCTAGTAAAGAGGAAAATGTGAAAGGCAAAGGAGCTAAACCTAAGGTTCAGCGCATAACCTACCTTATTTCTTTTTCATATATGAAAATATCCTGTACCCTTACACTGCCTCTTGCAGTTTATATTATGGTATAACAATTCTCTTCATAAATGGGGCAAATAAATGTAAAATAAACTTACCTGGCAAAACCTATGAGGCTCACTTGTAGACCAGTTTGCTCTCCTCACCTTAATTTCCTTCTTGCTGAATCACAAGTAGCAGGATAAGACACACAGAATGTCCATGAGTGTTACTGCACCCAAATGCAGCACGGCCGACAATTAATGGGAAAAGAAAATAGTAAAAGAAACTGCAACCCAACGTTTGGCGGCTATCAACAGTCTGGGTAATGTCAACATTTCAGTTCGGCTATGATCTCGGCGTGCACAGTACTTTGAAGTAAAATCCATACGTAAAGATAAATATTAACACAAAATTATTAAATAGCTCAAATTAACAAACTATACTACAGTTAGAGCGACATTTAATTTATCAACTAATCATATATTACAGTAAGTGTTGAGAAGTATTTACGAACTAAAATTTGGCCTCCGCAGCGAGCATGTAGCTTTTTGAAATACCTACTCGTCGCCTCCACAATGGTAATGTAATTGGATCCACTGTTCTTAGCTTGCTGTTTCCGTTTCGCTGTTGCTTACATAAGCTAAGCAGTGGGCCATGGCACTATATTTTCCGAATTCACTGGCTGATTTCAAAAGCCGTGGGCGCCGGTGTTGTAGATAAACATCATAGCCAACCTGGGCCCCTGGCGGCTGTTACACACACTACGTGGTGCTGCCTATGAGAAGGCCGCTCCATACTATAGAGCTCAATGGTTAATACTCACTTCTGATTCTTGACTAATGTGATCTAGCGGCAATATGGCTAAAAACAGTACAGGTAAAAAAAAAAAATAGTGGGTACAAGGAGGGGATATTATTGTAAACGTGAAAACGGCCAGTAAATGTTGATTTACCTGGATTGGTTCAAAGGCTTCGGTTCCATGGACAGTTTCGAGTCAGTAGTCTTTAATTTGTGACTGATCATTTATGTTAGGTTATAATCTAATTGTCTGTAATTTAATGAACTCTTACATCCATAGAATATTAAATTTACAGTAAAAATAAGTATCCATGACAGTATAACAATCCGTAAGCCTACACATTGGTTAAATGTTCACATAATACTGATAACAGATGTTAACTGTAGTTCATATTTTAAGAATCATAGAAAACGTAGGCGAGATTCTCGTACACATTTACGGCCGATTTTCTGCCGTACGTAGCATATATTTATTTTTGTAGGAAGCACTAGAAACAAGAGACTCTGCACATTCTGCTCCTACCCTACCTTCATGTGAAAACATGTTACTATAGGGAATTAATATTGTAAGTTTGTGATTTCTGACACTGGGGTGGTTCGAAGCAAAGGTATGAAGTCTCAAATGAAAATTAAAATACTGTTCAGATGGCGCTGAGGTGGCGCGTCGTAGGTGTTGAGGGTGCGTGGAGGAGCAACTTAAAGTTTAGTTCACGTCCAGAAACCGGGTGAGTTATTTCAGTGCAACTGGAACCGGCAGTTACTTCAGTCTTTCTTTGGCAGGTATTTATGGTTAGTGTTTTATCAGTTCTTTCCGAAATGGGCGCGGCTTTTCCATATTTTCTATTCAAGTAAGTCTTTCACAGTTTACTTATTTTTCCTGGATTACCGCAGCTGCTGGGGATTTTCATAAACTTACCTCTGAAAGCTATAGATGAGGATTTAGAATGCATAAATAGTCTGCCAACGTCTATTAGCATTTAGCCATATTTTACGTTCCTAATGCACATTTTTCTTTTCATTTGAAAGCTGGCTGTGAAACGTAATTTAGGTCAGATTGGATTAGGTTTGTTTAGGTTAGGTTAGGTTAAATCATTGTATCCCATTACCTTGACACTGGATATACTGACGCATCTAGTCGGACTGATGGTTAGACCTTGGCCAGTCAGAGAGGTAGGCTATAGTCTGTAAACACTGCTGCGGCCCTTCTGGCTGCTCCAAGTACTCAAAAATAGGTAAAGGCCTAATGGGTAAAATTTAATTTCCTAATCAGTTTTTGTAGTCACAAATCAAGTTAAATGTGCTGCATGTGTATCAAATTTACATACCCTGACAACGTGAGTTTGTTAGCTGGAATCGCCACGCCCGTTTGGAAAAGAATTGTCTATTGCCAGACGCTTTACGGGCCACAAACAACTCTCCTCCATATCGCCCTGTCCCCCGCCATTTCACTGCACACCCCCCTTTCTGATACCTCTCAACTCCATCCCTCCATCTTATCCTTGGCTTCCCCCTCCGTTTCCCCCCCTCCATCACACTCATACTCTCCTCGTCACTCTCGCGTTCTCCATCCTGTTATGGCCAAACCACCTCAAGGTATATCACCTAACGCTGTATCGCATCCACATCCATACCACAATGCTCCTTCACTCATTCACCAAGCCCTGCAGCTCCCCTTCGTCTTCACTTAATACAGTATCATCTGCAAACAACGGTACAGGGAGCTTCCAAGCATTGCCCTCTCTCATTAGGGCCGCTCCAACAACCACTTCCCTACTTTGTATGTCTTTTACAACCCCATCCATATACAGATTGAACAACCATGGAGACATGACAAATGTTTCAATTCAACCTTCAAATAGGAATATTCTAGAATTCACTCGGTTCACTATCCACACCCGCTGCAGCCTTAGCACCCTCATACATACTCAAGGCATTCAACAACTTCCCATTTACTCCATATATTCTTAATACTTTCCACATTACATGTTTATCCACCATGTCATATGCTTTCTCTAAATCCATGAAGGCCGCATACAACATCCCTTATCTTGAAACTTTTCCACTAAAGACTTAAGAATATCTGATCTACACAACCTCTTCCCTTCCTAAAACCTCCCTGTTCAGCAAATTCCTGTTATTTCCCTAGCTGTCAATAAGTATATATCCTATCATATACTTTTCCTGTTNTGTATACCTGTTTATCATTTTGTGCCTAAAGAGGGCATTGGCTATCACCAACCCCCTCCTTGCACAAGTGTCTATTAAAACACTGCCGTTCTCACTCTTCTTGCACGATATTGCTTTGGTGCATACACACATAATCGCCCACATTTGTAGTCCAACTTTCAATTTGTAGTCCAATTCTCAGTCCTTGAGCCAACTGTTCCATACTCTTATATTCTCCTTCCATCACTTGCACACGATACACACTCCTTGTTTTACCCGATCATTTCTCACCCACTCCCGCGCATATACCCCATCCGTACTCCAATTCAGTCTTACCTTTCATTCAGTCTGTTATTTCACATACATCCACTTTTGCACCCTCAAGCACCTGGACAGTCCCCACCTTACCATTCGCACCCCTTACATTCCATGTCGCAACCCGTACCATGTCCTTTGTTCGGTCCTTATTAGTCACCTGTTGGTCAGTCCTGGTCCAAGGCTTCGTATTTTTAGTTGTTTTCCGGAGAGGGGCACTAACCCTCCGCCAACTCACCTGTCACGTAGGGGGCACGTGTTGGTTTGCTATAAGGTTACCACCTAGCGTTGTCAATGATTTCCTGGTTTACAGGAAATCATTTGGCCTTCCACTCAGTGTAGAGCTACCCTAAAACAGAGTACCGCCACTAAGTAGGTGGATAATGGGCGCCCCCACCTACCACAAGAATTACCTACGTAAAGAATTGCCATATATTAATGTATAAACAATGTTGAATTGTGTTGGCTACCTAGAGTAACACCTAGAGGTAACTGGTAACCTGGCCGATGTGACCTTGTATATTCCAGGATAGTGAAAAAAAGAAAAAAGTTTGCGGTGGCAAAGCGCCTCTTGGCTTCCATCATTAATTTATGTAACTCTATATGAAGTCGTGGTTTTCTGAAATTCGATATCCTGTGAGGCAGGAGGGAGTCTTTGGTTACCTTAAATCAAGTTGAAATTATCTGGGAATCATGTCACTTTAAAACAAATGCTTTACAGAGTTTAGGCTCGTAGCCAGACTTTTCGAGAGGGGGGGAGGGGGGTCTTTTCTGCCGACTTGCATAGCAGCCGGCTGATCGAAGGTCTGCTGTATGAGGGTTTGGGTGTATGTTTAACGACAATGAGCAGCAAAAATCTTCTGAACGGAGTGACTCTTTCTGCACTGTTGTTAAAAAAGACCGAGAAAGTGAACCTTTAGGGAGGTGGGGGAGTAGTCGGACCTTGTCAACTCTCCGCTCCCCCCATTGGATGCGGGCTTGCAGATTTTCAAGCAAGTTCCCACAATAACATGTAGGTACTTAATTGGCTCTTTGGAGGTAGCGAGTGTGAGCATCAAGGGTAGGGCTGAGGGGGGGAAAAAAAAAGTGGCGAGGAAGCAAACCTCCACACTTTGCAGTGGCCAGGCACTGCCAGACGCATGGAAGCATCACGGGATGACCCCGCAAGGGAGCTGATCCTGTGGTTGATGGGTCTACTCGACTAGACAGCCAGGGGTACCACAACTAATTGCTTTTATTGACCTTGGAATGTGGTGAAATGCTGAAGCATGGGGGAGAGATAGTAGCAGAATGGATGTGGAAGGTGTGCAGATTGGCCCGGAAGGAAGGTAGAGTCCCGGAGGATTGGAAGTCAGGTATAATTATTCCCCTGTACAAAGGAAAAGGGGAAAAAAAAAGTGTGGTAATCATAGGAGCATTTACTTTCTTAGTGTAATAGAAAAAGTATATGGTAGGATACTTATTGACAGAGTCAGGGAAATAACAGAGGAATTAGTGGGAGAAGAACAGGGAGGTTTTAGGAAGGGAAGAAGTTGTGTAGATCAGATATTCATTCTTAAATCTTTAGTGGAAAAGTTTCTGGAGAAGGGAAAGAAATTGTATGCAGCCTTCATGGATTTGGAGAAAGCATATGACAGGGTGGATAGACAAGGATTGTGGAAAGAATTAAGAACATATGGAGTAGATGGGAAGTTGTTGAAGGCTGTGAAGAGTATAGATGAGGGTGCTGAGGCCGCAGTGCATGTCGATGGCAAACCGAGTGAATTTTTCCGTTTGAAGGTTGGGTTGAAACGAGGATGTCATGTCTCCATGGTTGTATATGGATGGGGTTATAAAAGAGATACAAGGTCGGGCAGTGGATGGTGGAGCGGCCCTAGTGAGGGAGGGCAGTGTTTGGAAACTCCCTGTACTGTGTTGTTGAGTGAAGACGAAGGGGAGCTGCAAGGCTTGGTAGATGAATTTGGGAGTGTGTAAGAAACGGAATCTAAAGGTGAATGTAGGGAAAGGTAAAGTGATGGTCTTCGAGAGAGGTGAAGTCAGTGAATGTACAGTGAGATTGGATGGGGAGGATGTGGAGAATGTGAGTGCATTTAAGTACTTGGGTAGTGTGAAGAGTAAGGATGGAAGTCTGGAGGGTGAAGTGCTTGAAAGGGTGCAGCAGGGAAGTAAGGTTGCTGGTTCCTTAAAGGCAGTGATAAGAAACAGGGAGGTGAGCATGGAAGTGAAAAAGTTGCTACATGGCAGTATTGTGATTCCAACTCTAACATATGGAAGTGAAGCTTGGACCCTGTTGGAGGGACAGAAGTCAAGAGTGAGAGCAGTGGAAATGAGTTATTTGAAAGGAGCATGTGAAGTCACATGGAGAGTCATACTAACAAATGAGGAAGTGAAGGAGCGTTGTGGTGTGGATGTGATAGGAAACGTTAAGAGTAACGTTAAGGTGGTTTGGGCATGTGGAGAGGATGGAGAGTGAAAGGCTGACGAGGAGAGTGTATGTGAGTGAGGTGGAGGGAGGGAGAGGGAGGGGAGGCCAAGGATGAGATGGAAGGATGGAATGGAGAGGTATATAAGAGAGGGGGGGGGATGACCTGGGAGTGGGGCAGTGAAATGGCGGGGGACAGAGCGACTTGGAGGTTATTTGTTTGTGGCCACCCCGTGTGGGATTGAGGCGTCTGACAATAAATAGACAGCAATCCCAACTAGTCAGAGGACTAAGTTGAAAGTATTGTAATGGTAGCAAACAAAATACAAGAAAACTAAAGTTAGCGGGAAGTATTGTATTAACACAGGGGAGTAGTGATGGCACGTCTAATGTGGCAACTGTTGACAGCAATGCTGTTGCGCAAAGCTTCTTTGATTAACATGGTCCAACAGTCATTGCTCATTTACCTGCAAAGAGGGAAAAATTAGTAGTCTATATAACCTGACTATTGAATCATAAGAAACCTGGCCATATGAAAAGTTTTTGGTGATCTAATCTTGACCCCTGTGGCCGAAACATCCATTAATCATTATTAGCTGTTTTCAGGCGCTTAGCTTTAGTTAGGGGCTGGATCCATTATGATGAGGCAGGGGTAAACCAGCTTTGCTGTCGGGCCCTGCTGCGGATGTCACTGGCTGCACTGCGTGGTTGACCCTCGTGTGGTGTGGTGCGGTGAGGATCTGTCCCTTCTCCCCTTTGGGGCTAAGATGCAAATGAATGTGTATGAATGGATGAGTAAATTGGCAGTGTGTTGACCTGTCTCGGCTACCTCCCTTTTCTTGGGGGAAGCAGCCTAGGTATATAGATAGATAGATAGCTTTAGTTATGTATATCCTTCATAGGGAAAAGGCAAAGAAACTTATCTTTACAGGTACAGTGCTTAAAAAAAAAATTGGTAAAGGACTCAAGTGATGTAATTTATTTGATATGAATCTTCAGTGAAAGAAACTGACTAGGTACTAGTTTTGAATCTCCTCTAGGGTATCTAGTAGAATTGTATGGTTCTCATGTTTACAAATTCTGTACAAAACACTTCCACCATAGTTATCTTCCTTTGTGTTCATGTTAGCGTAGTCTCTTCTTTAGTGGGGTGATTACCTGGTGCATTAGAGTCCCCTTGACCTTTCCTCTAGCCAAGGTGTCTGTCTTTTGGGAGTGCAGGTAGATCTTACATGGTAGCCTACAGTAAAACTGCAATAGTAAATTTGTAGGGTATCTGATATTAGCAGTTTCCCTGCATGCCATTTCACTTTTCACTTTAAAAGCTTTGTAAAGAGTATTTTCATTTAGCAACCAAAGGTCAACTAAGTAAATGGTGGTCTAGTGTTGGACGCGTGCTTGGTGCCATGATTAGGTCGTCTCCTCACTCTAGAAATGGCTTTGCCTTGAAAGGGTTTTACATACTTTTGCATGCCCTCTCCATAAGCCATTCCCCTTCCACCTCTTTTTCTTGCTCTTTCCTCCCTCCTTCCCCTTCCTTTGTAGGGGCAGTTTCCTCACGTGTGCTTCTTGTGGAATGTATGTGTGACATGGACTGTCTACCTCTTCAGACTCTGCAGCTCCCCTTGTGGGTCAGTGTACATGTCACACCTATCGGTGGCCTTTGATTTTGTATGCTTCCAGGGCTATCTAATTTGGGGGATGCCTCTGATTGTCACTAGATTAGGATCTCCCGTCTGAGACAGAGAGTGCCAGGTGGGACAAGACACTATGGACTCCCACCCCCACTTGAGTACGTCTTGCTTAGATGATTTAGGTTTCCCTAGTCTTGGCACTGATCAGATGTTACTCTGATCAGTAAGCAGTATGACACCCTTCTTGCTATGGGTTTGTCAAGTCAGTGAGGTGTGAAGTAGTTTCATGTAGAGCATGTCATGTTTGGTTAATTCTGGGAGCTTCACATGTCTTGTCTTTGCCTCACCTGGAAGGAATTCTTGATCTCCCCCCCCCCCCACGAGTCAAACTCAGGCCCACATTTTCATACTTTTCAAGCTATTTCATTTCAGTGACAATGAGTAAATACTAGAACAGTTCAGCCATATTACAGCACTTTGACGAACCTGGTCGTATTAGTTTTTATAGTGACAGTTCTGCATCCTTTATCCAGTGTTTCTTCATTACTAGCATCTTAGCCTGATATTAGAACTTTTCACTGAAGATTTTGAATATTAAGTCTGTTAAGGTAAGGGAATTATAAATAACTCTGACAAGAACAGTAATGACTAGTGTGGTCACGGGTCACACTAATGCAACTCGCAGCTCTCCATATTGCCACCGGGGCAATGCGTTCTGCACTCATGTGTGCTGGTAGTTGTCTGGAGCCACTCAAAACAGCACCTTGACTGTCAGATGCTGTGCAGTGATTTCTCTCTGGTTCCCATCAACTTCCCCAAATTTACATTTCACTGGCACTATTCCCACGTGATATGCCAATTAATCCATTTCCAAGACGTGCCTCTCATTCCTTTCCATTCCTTGACTTCTGCAGCTGTATTCCACCCTGGGATGATTAGTCATCTACCGCCATCCTTCACTTGTTCCATCATCATTCTTGGATCCTGTCTTGGCAATTTCTAGGTCTATACAGATGGAACTCATTCAAACTCCCCATTTGCCACCTCGGCAGCAGTGTTGTTAGTGTGTGCAGTGTGGCTTAATCCATAGCATCCCAGCATCACCAGCGAGCTTTCATTTATCAGGCCTTCCGTCTGGACCAGACGTAGACCACACAGGATTGTGCTGTTCATGGACAGTCACTTGCCCTTCATTCATGGTGGTAGGACTGCACCTACATTAAGATGGTCCATACCTCTGTAGTCCTGGGCATTTTTCCATTAGCACAGAACACATGCAGGCCTAATAAAGACTTGAGAGCCACGATCTGTGGAACTGCCTTTGGGTTTCGTCTCAAGTGACCTGGGCACCATATATGACGGATTCCTCCCCTTACCCATGGGCCTTATCTGACAGTGCTGTTGATGTCACTGATATGGCCCTGGATTGGACATCCTTTATCGTGCACAAAATTTCCATTAAGCAGCCACAATGAGAATTTAGATAAGCCTCAGTTTGTGTGTACACTCGAGGAAAGTTCCACCTTATTCACCAGCCTGCCAGTTCAGACCTTAGTGTGCGAGACCATCATTAGGGAAGCAGTAGACACACTCAAATGTCTGGTACTACTGTGTGGAAGGGAAGAAGTTATGGGAGGAGAAAGGTTTAGAAAGCTGCTAGTTTCTACCCTTCCCTCTTCCATCCCCATCCTTCTTAGTAAGTTATCACATAGATGAATGTTGGCTACCGCTTCGTTACCACTTGTCTCTCATTTACTATTTCGAAGTGGTGAGTGTACAACGAGGAGCTTTAATGGCGTACATTAAACAGTTGTATCAGTTTTCTGTACATTATGGATTATAATTCATTTTGGACTGATGCAGATTGTTCAAATGGTATTTTGTTCCTTGGTTAACAGAAAACGTGCATGATTAAATATCACTCCTAACTGCAGTTTGCCATAGCCTTACCGCCTAGCCTATGGCGTCAATACGAGGACACTGTTGCCTGCTTCCCTTTTTGCTGTTATCTGTTCCACTCTGCTGCACAAACTCCATTCATCCTCTCAGTTTTAGTCTTGACGAACCCCCCTCCCCCTCCCACCCAGCCATATGACTGACTGCTATACACAATGTCTTTATCAATGAAGCTGTGAGCAGTTTATCTGCAGAACGATTGCAGCTTTTGTCATCTTGACCCTAGACGGTGAACTCAACAACCGATGGTGTGGAGGAGGTTCAGGGGACTTGTATGACTGGGTGATCTTTATAAAGACACGCAGATTATTGTTTTTTAATGAAAATATTAGCTTTGAATGTGGTAGGTGGGGGCATTAACCATCCACTCACTAGATGTAGGGCTGCTGTCAGGTGACTGCCCTTTCCTCTGTTTCCTTCCTACCTCCTGTCTTTCCAACATTCTTTCCTCTTCCTAATGTGTACGGTAACTCTACCCTGAGTGACAAGCCAAATGGTTTCCTGTACACAGGAAACAATTTATTTCTCTGGATGGTAACCATATAACCAAATTATGGTGGCTGGTGGTTTAGTGGGAAATTAAGGTGCCCCGATCAGATTGAGCCTGAGCAGGCTTATATCCAAGGAGTACTTGGGGTTCATTGCTCGTGTAATGCCACTCAGGGATGAGTGGGTCTTGTCACTTAAATGTCATGACCAACTTGCCTAGCCCCAGGTTCCCATGCTCCTCATGAGGCAACACAAGATTAGATGATGAGTTAGATTAGCTTTAGGTAGTCAGTGATCTGAGGTGCTTATTCTAAAACATTTTTTGTCGTCTCTGATGAGTAATAAACTAAGTTCCATTGCTGTGTTGGTTGCCTATTAAATTCTCTTATATGGTTAAAGTAGTCTGGAATGGCTTAAATTGTTGCTTCAAGACTACTTTTGTCATAGTTGTGAATGAGAACAGAAGTTTATGTAATATTGAAAGTAAAACTGCCAAAATTTGAACTTTTTACTAGTAATGAATACAACACCAAGAACGCTTTTCTTGCAGGTGTGAGGCTTTGGTATAGAAGACAAGAAAAGACAGGATGAGAGTTTAGTGCCTTGCTGGTTTCTCTGACACTTCACTGTGCATTTCTGCTACCTCTGGGCTAGTGACAAGACTGCTACCACTACCACTTGGCTGGAGGGACCAGATTTCACCACTACCACTGGGCTGGAGGGACAGGACTTGGTAAGTGCTGATTTTTTAATGTCTAGCAGATTACAGTGCTTTAAGGTTTTGTATGAAAATATTAACTTTGGGTACTACACTTAGTGAATAACAGTTTTTTATTCCCATTTTTTTTTGTAATGTTCTGCATTAAATGTTGGAAAGTTGACCAGCAGTTCCACTGCTTTTAGTGAAATTTCTTTCCAGGGGGTAAAGTAAATAAAAATTACATCAAAGTTTGATGGCTGTGAGTTCCAAATTGAGAATGTAGTATGGAAAGTATTTTGGAATGACTTGTTACTTAAAAATGACATGTCATTGTCCTTTGTGAGGGTGATTGTTATTATAAGTTTCATTTCAAAAGGAAAACATCCATACTTCATTAATTTTTAGACATGAATACAACACCAATAGCACTTTTTCCTTGCAGGCATGAGGCTTTTGTACAGAAAACTAGAAGAGATGAGTACAGTGCCTTGTGTGGGTTCCTGACTACACCCTGGATATGTGCTACCCCTTGACTGCAAGGACCAGACTATTACCACCACCACTGGGCTGGAGGGACCAGACAGATACCCCTGCCAATGGGCTGGAGAGACCAGACTGTTACTACTGCCACTGCCTCTGGGTTGGAGGGACCAGAATGTTACTACTGCCACAGGGCCAGAGGGACCACACAGCTACCACTATCACTGGGCTGAAGGGACCAGACGCCTACCCCTACCACTGGGCTG
>JAGKTI010000065.1:34068-68629 GCA_018397915.1 Birgus latro
AGAGAGTTATATGTAGTGAGGAGGAGAGAGGTGAAAAGATTAGTAAGAGAGAGTAAGAAGAGAGTGGATGAGGAATTTGGAAGGAATTTGAGTGCAAAGTGGAGGGAATGTAAGAAAATGTTCTGGAAGGAGGTAAAGAGAGCTAGACAGGGTGCCAACGAAGGCAGTGGGGGTGTGAAAGATAAAAATGGTAGATTACTAGTGGAGAAGGGAGAAAAAGTAAACAGATGGAGAGAACACTTCAATGAACTGTTGAACATAGAGAATGAAAGTAATGCAAGTATAAGTGGCTGGGGAATGGCAGGGAGAAGGAGGGTTGTGAGAAGAGAGGAAGAAATCAGTAGGATGGAAGTGGTGGAAGCAATGAAGAAAGTTAAAATGGGGAAAGCCCCAGGAATTGATGGAGTGTGTGGTGAAATGCTGAAGCATGGGGGAGAGATAGTAATAGAATGGATGTGGAAGGTGTGCAGATTGGCTTGGGAGGAGGGTAGAGTCCCAGAGGATTGGAAGTCAGGTATAATTATTCCTCTGTACAAAGGAAAAGGGGAAAAAGCAGTGTGTGGTAACCATAGGGGCATTTGCCTTCTCAGTGTAATAGGAAAAATATATGGTAGGATACTTATTGACAGAGTTAGGGAAATTACTGAGGAATTAGTTGGAGAAGAACAAGGAGGTTTTAGGAAGGGAAGAGGTTGTGTAGACCAGATATTCATTCTTAGATCCGTAGTGGAAAAGTTTCTAGAGAAGGGCAAGAAGTTGTATGCAGCCTTCATGGATCTGGAGAAAGCATATGACAGGGTGGATAGACAAGGTTTGTGGAAGGTATTAAGAATATATGGAGTGGATGGGAAGTTGTTGAAGGCAGTGAAGAGTATGTATGAGGGTGCTAAGGCTGCAGTGCGTGTGGATGGCAAACTGAGTGAATCTTTCCATTTGAAGGTTGGATTGAAACAAGGATGTGTCATGTCTCCATGGTTGTTCAATCTGTATATGGATGGGGTTATAAAAGAGATACAAGGTCGGGCAGTGGATGTTGGAGCGGCCCTAGTGAGAGAGGGCAGTGTTTGGAAACTACCTGTACTGTTGTTTGCAGATGATACTGTGTTGTTGAGTGAAGACGAAGGGGAGCTGCAAGGCTTGGTAGATGAGTTTGGGAGAGTGTGTAAGAAACGGAATCTAAAGGTGAATGTGGGGAAGAGTAAAGTGATGGTCTTCGAGAGAAGTGAAGCCAGTGAGTGTACAGTGAGATTGGATGGGAAGGAAATGGAGAATGTGAGTGAATTTAAGTACTTGGGCAGTGTGATGAGTAAGGATGGTAGTCTGGAGGGTGAAGTGCTCGAAAGGGTACAGCAGGGAAGGAAGGTTGCTGGTTCGTTGAAAGCAGTGATAAGAAACAGGGAGGTGAGCATGGAAGTGAAAAAGTTGTTACATGACAGTATTGTGATACCAACTCTGACATATGGAAGTGAAGCTTGGACCCTGTTGGAAGGACAGAAGTCAAGAGTGAGAGCAGTGGAAATGAGTTATTTGAGAGGAGCATGTGGAGTCACATGGAGAGACAGACTAACAAATGAGGAAGTGAAGGAGCGTTGTGGTGTGGTTGAGGATGTGATGGGAAGCGTTAGGAGAAACACGTTAAGGTGGTTTGGGCATGTGGAGAGGATGGAGAGTGAAAGATTGACGAGGAGAGTGTATGTGAGTGAGGTGGAGGGGGCGAGAGGGAGGGGGAGGGCGAGGATGAGATGGAGGGATGGAGTGGAGAGGTATATGAGAGAGGGGGGTGTGAGTTGGGAGCGTGGTAGTGAAATGGCAGGGGACAGAGTGACATGGAGGCGATTTGTTTGTGGCCACCCCGTTCGGGATTGAGGCGTCTGGCAATAGATAGATAGATAGATAGAACTTTTCAGATGCAACTCATATGGGCAACATCCAGTTGGAGTGCTTTGATTCACTAAATCACAAAGTACAGTATTCATTTAGATATACGGTTACCAAAACTTAATCAATGGTTTCCTGGACTACAAGAAACAGTGTAGATACCTGAGGGAAGTCATACATCAAGTGAGTAGATAGTGGGTTGTAAAGTCCTGTAGCCTCTCCTGCATTTCTCTCCTTGGCCTGTGAAGCGGCAATGGTGCAGTACTGTGGGTGTGGGTGTTAAGTGCAGGCATGGGTGTGGATGAGGAAATGCCAACTTATCATCACTAACTCTGCAAAATAAATTTAGGATTAGAAATGGTCTTTCAAAAGTTGTCTCACTAATAACTGCTTGGAGAAATCATCCAAATGTTGTTCTGAAGTCATAAATGGGTGTTTTTTGTGAGGTACTTTTAACTCCTAGTCATAACCAGAAATTTGTCTTGCTTCAAGCGATTTTACTTAAGAAAAGCATTTTGCCTGTACACACTTTATATGAGAACAGCATGTGCAATAAGCAGTACAGATGCTTTCCTATTCACTATCACTCCAATATGTTTTTAATTTTTGCTACCCTTAAATGATGTCACTCAGCTGTGCTGAGAAAATTATCTGGTATAAGTGTTATCAGAGAAATGATATGAACCAGTAGGTGACTGGCTGAGGAGGGTCATGTAATGAATGCTGAGGGAAGAATGCTCATAGGCTGACCAAAGATCGAAGACTTGGGGCAAGGTCCTGTGTGGAGACCTTCGGGACAGGTTTGAGAAAGGAAGTGGCTCAAGTTCATGATACATGGAAAGCTGTCATCAAGTTAAAAGACCCACACAAGCTAGAAGAGTCCACAGTCTTTAAATGTAATGTTAGAGAATATGTACTGAAGCAGGTGGTTTGCACATGCCTGACACTGGCAGGCAGCCTCCTATACATGATTAGGCAGTATTTTATGAAGTGTTTAGAGATCTTTGTAAACCAGATAAAGAGAAAAGGAAGGTGCTGGTGGAGGACATGAAGAAGAAAAACCAGGAACTGAAGGATAATGAAATAAAGGACTACAAGTGGATACAGCATTGTGAAAGTTAAAGTGGATCTGACCAGACAGCATCAAAATTTTAAGATAACAGCTACTGTACCTGCACCACACTGCAACATAAACTCAAATGTTTTTGCAAATGTTGATGGTATAACAAACATAGTGGCAGAGTTACAGTCTCTAGCAAATAAATTCAATCCTGCAATTGTTAGTCTGGTTGAAAAAAAGGTAAATGATGATAATTACAGACCTGTGTCATTAACTGTATCTCATGTGGCTCAATCGGTAGAGAGGTGGCCTGCGGTCCCACGGACCCAGGTTCGAATCCTCGCTGGGGCAGGGAACAGTTTAAGGATTTGAATTTCAGCAAATCAGGCTTTACTGATCTACCAGAAGACCCGCCAACATGTCGTAAAAATACCCCCGCTAATACCAATACACCAGTCCTGTATGAGACAGCCCTGGCATGTATTCAATATGGACGGTGGGTGTTAGCGCCGAAGTGGTGACATGGTATGTAAGAGGACTGCTGGGCCATGATAACAGGCTGTGAAGCCTATGCCCAGAGTCGGACACATAAAAAAAAAAAAAAAAATGTAAGCTATGTAAAAAACTGATATGGAATAAGTTAGTGAACCATCTTAAAGACAATGATCTGCTTAATGTTAAGTAACGTGGGTCTCGACAAAATTGGACCACCTTAACCAATCTATTGGTGTACATGGAGTACTTGACATCTGCTGTGGATGAACAGGTTCCTGTGGCTGCAAACTATTTGGATTGTCAAAAGCATTTGACACAGTGCCCCATCACTGACTGATGATCAAACTCGAGGCCTATGGAGTTAGGGGTACAATTCTAAATTGGATAAATGGGTTCCTAATGAGCCAAGAGCAAATGGTAGAAATACTAGGAGCTCAGTCAGAGAAGAAAGAAATTACCATACATCTGGAGTGCTGCAGGGATCGGTGCTGGGGTCAGTTATTTTTGGTTTTAGGAAGGGAAGAGGTTGTGTAAATCAGATATTCGTTCTTAGGTCTTTAGTGGAAAAGTTCCAAGAGAAGGGAAAGAAGTTGTGTGTGGTCTTCACGGATCTGGAGAAAGCATATGACAGGGTGGATTGACAAGGAATGTGGAATGTATTAAAAATATATAGAGTAAATGGAATGTTGTTGAATGCTGTGAAAAGTATGTATGAGGGTGCTATGTGAGGATAGTGAACTGAGTGAATTTTTCTATTTGAAGGTTGGATTGAAACAGGGATGTGTCATGTCTCCATGGCTGTTCAATCTGTATATGGATGGGGTTATAAAAGAGATACAAGGTAGGGCAGTGGATGATGGAGTGGCCCTAATGAGAGAGGGCAGTGTTTGAAAACTCCCTGTACTGTTGTTTGCAGATGATACTGTGTTGTTAACAGAAGATGAAGGGGAGCTGCAAGGACTGGTGAAGGAGTTTGGGAGCGTGTGTATGAAACGGAATATAAAGGTGAATATGAGGAAGAGTGAAGTTATGGTCTTCGAGAAAAATGAAGTCAATGAACGTAAAGCGAGGCTGGATGAGAAGGAAATGGAAAATGTGAGTGTGCTTAAGTGCTTCAGTAATGTGATGAGTAAGGATAGATGTTTAGAGGGTGAAGTGCTGGAAAGGGTCCAACAGGGAAGAAAGGTTGCTAGTTCTTTGAAAGCAGTGATAAGAAACAGGGAAGTGAGCATGAAAGGAAAAAAGTTGCTGCATGAGAGTATTGTGATACCAACTCTAATGTATGGAAGTGAAGCTTGGACTTTGTTGGAGAGACACAAGTCAAGAGTGAGAGCAGTGGAAATGAGTTATCTGAGAGAAGTGTGTGAAGTCACATGGAGGGACAGACTGACAAATGAGGAAGTGAAGGAGCATTGTTGTGTGGATGTGGATGTGACAGAAAGCATTAAGAGATATACACTGAGGTGGTTTGGCCATACCGTATGGAGAAGATGGAGAGCGAGAGACTGACGAGGAAAGTGTATGTGAGTGCTGTGGAGGGGGGGGGAGAGGGAGGGGCAGGTCAAGGATGAGGTGGAAAGGTATATGACAGAAGGGGGTGTGAGATGGAAGCAGGGCAATGAAATGGCGGGTGACAAGGTGACATCGAGGCGATATGTTTGTGCTCACCCCTTACGGGATTAAGGTGTCTAGCAACAGATAAATAGATAGAGACGCTAATGACCTAGTTAATGAGGTAGAATGTCCAGCCCTTCTCTTTGCAGACAATGCCAAGATTTATAACACGACTGACAGCATGGATGATCTACAAGCTATGCAGAGTGACTTGAACAATCTAGAAAACTGAAGTAGGAAATGGCTGTTAAAATTTAACACTGAGAAATGCACCACAGTCCACATAGGGCACAGAAATCCTAGTTTTGTCTATGAAATAAATGAAAGTAAACTCAAAGCATCAGATGTGGAAAACGATCTAGGGATACTTGTATCTTCAGACATAAAACCACATCCAGCAATGTCACCATTAATACTGTATCACTTCTGTACTTATTACCTGAAAATCATATCATTCTTCTAACACACACATGGCCTACATTTCTGCATAACTGAGACATTACTTTACCGTCGACCATCCTTACCGATACTTCCCAGTATTTGACATGGAAATTTTCTTACATTCTGTCCTCTGCCACTAACAGAATCTGCAATAATATAATTTACAATCACTCAAAATGTGTCCTTAACAATATCACAACGAAATATGGACAAAATTGGAAAAAAATATGGCACCACGCACATAATATTTCTGTTTACCATTGTCTGCTGCCTGAAGCCAACATAGGTGCCACTAATTGATATTCTTATCTTCCTCCTACAGTCATTGTAATAAAGCCAAAATTATAAAAAAAAATAATTGAAAATTAATGAAGATGAGATATAATAACAGCACAGTGCAATATAGGCAAAATTAATTAAAAAAAAAAAAACTAACTTCCTGCGGCAGCGGTACTAAATGACCGGGCGGTTTTTAGGACTCCTTGGCGTCATTTCACTGTTTATACTTGATAGCATAAAGTTTGGTTGTTGTAGGACCCCAAGTACTTTTTGCCGCTTCATTTACATTTTATAATTAAGTTAGCAAGGTTAGGTTAAACTGATTAAGTTAGGCTGTGGTAGCATAGATTAGCTTGGGTTATGTCTATTAGGTTAATATAGGTAGACTACTGTAGTAATTTAGACTAAGCAGAGTAACTTTGATTGCAAATATTCAAGGCTCTTTGATATTGGCAAAGGGCCATTTTATACCCTTTAAAGCCAGAAGATACCTGCCATCTTTTCTAATACCTATTTACCATAGCCTAGCTAAATTTATTTAGCACTCGGTGGGAAGTTCCGGTCCCAGGTTTGTAGACTTACCCCATTTGAAGGAAGTTCCGGTTCCAGGTTTGTAGACTTACCCCATTTGAAGGAAGTTCCGGTCCCAGGTTTGTAGACTTACCCCATTTGAACTGGGTCATATGGGTGGGAAAGATGGATGGATTTGTATTGACAGCAGTCCATGCAGTTAAATCCACATGTACATAAGAAACTTTGGTCAATTTTTGGTAGTTCACATCTTTTGATTTTGAAACATATTTTCTGTTTGATTTTAGTGTGATTTGAATTAATCTGAGCTTCGCTTTTGTTGAAAATCGTTCGTTTTAGAGATTATACCCAAGGCATAATATACCTTTTTTGGGTAATTAAGGAAGCAGCCAGGTTGCCCACAGCAATGTTTACCGATGATCTCACCGACTGGCCGCATTGTTTACCAGCCATTGCTTCAGCTACATGCTTGTCAAAACAATAGGAAACTTAATTATTTAACCAAATCTAACATAATCCAACTTAACCTCACTTGCATTTGACAGCCAGCTTTCAAATGTAAAAAAAATGTACGTTAGGAACGTTAAATATGGCCGGCTACTGGCAGACATTGACAGAAATCCGAGGTAATTAACTAGGATTTTCACATTAAATGTATGTTCCCGAAAGCAAATTTATAGTAGACTAGATTCAAAATAACATGATCTACAATATAGTTGTGTCAGATTTCATGTCGAGTGATGTGAATTACCAAAAGTTTAAGTGGTAAATATTAAGAAGTAGCAACAGTAGCATTTCAGGTATTTAGAAGTGTTTCCTGTTTATATCTCATCATTTACTAGCAAACTTCTTCATTAAAAATTGCCATATTTCCTACTAAGCAATATTATCTTTACAGCTTGGTTCGTAATAGTGTGATAATGGCATCCAGCTTGTCACTGAAGGAGAGATCTGCAAAAATAACTCTTGTATGTTAGCCTCTCAGATATCTGAAGTAGCTAAAGGATGTTGAGTCAAGACCTTGCTGCCCAGTTTCTAAGAATGTATCCTGTAAAGGACATATGTTGGAAGGTACAGTATCATTAACCTTATGAATGGCCCTTTTTAACACTAGGAACTAACCAAGCCCAAACAAAAAAATGTTTGGTAAACACAAAGATTAACTGAACTCACAGTATTATGGAGTTGGCATTAAACATCATGTTTAATTCATACCCATATCCTAATTCCTTCCAAAAACCACTGTCTCTTCTTAATTATCTTGAAATTTTGTGCCCTTATAACACATGTTCATTACAAAGTATACTTTAACAGATGAATTAATGTCAGGTGGTAACAAGACTCAGCATGCACGTAATGTAATACCGTACAGTACAGTACCACTTTTAGGTATGTGACTGGTTACCCTTGTCTTAAAAGTGTGAATTACTACTTCTGTGGTCCTAATGGGGCAATGTGGAGGTGAATGCTGGGTGTGTGGATAAATTATGCGAAATGATTGATGCAGTAATATAAATTTACAAAGTCAGCAATATAGTATGTATGGATATGACTGTGAGAAATCCTATGTAACTGTGACTTTACTCTTGGTCTTTAGCCATTGAAAGAATTTCTCCTGCAGGACATCCAGCAGTGTATCTCATCACTGGGGTATGAGGAAGCACAGACAGCTCAACAGCATATACTCAGTCAGACAGTTCTCCATCCATATGCCCAGCAGTTTCCTCCAACCTCATCTTACAAACGACTATTCCTCAAGACACTAATTTCTCACGTAAGAGGTTCTACACCGAATTGTTGGAGAAAGCCAGAATTATTGTAAAGATAAATGAGACTGTCCAGAAAACATTTGCTTGTTCTGTCACCCTAGGGTTCCAGTCGTTTCATTTCATCATTCGTTTTTGAAGGCTCCAACATGCTTGCATGCGTTGGCCTTGGTCACTTAATGGCAGCTCTCCATGCTGCCCGATCTCTGGCAGCTTCCCTATCAGTCTCTTATCCCTGAGGTCAGGCTCAATGAGCTCATCCCATGTCTTTTTCGATTACCTCTTCCAACCCTACCCCCAACATTAACACTTCTCACTTTCTGCACTCAATTATCATCCCCCATCCTCTCCACATGCCCAGACCATCTCAGTCTATACACCTTTCCTCATCGCAACACCAATACACTCCTTACCTCTCCTCATCACAACACCAATACACTCCGGTCCCATCTTACCTCTCAACTCTTCCATCACAAACCTAGCCCCCCCAGGCCTCACACTCAGGGACGCATTGCACATCCATCTAATCGTTGTCATTTCTGTATGTTTGAGCCTTTGAATATCCTCTTCCTTTGCTGTCCAGATCTCACTACCACACAGCATTACACTTCTAACACATGCTGCATACAATGATCCCTTAGCATGTAGGGAGAGCCCTTTCAATGTCAGGAGAGGCAACAGCTCCCTGAACTTCTTCCAACCATTCCTCACTTTAGCCACAGAGCTAGCTCCAGCCCCACCTTCGGCACATAGCGTGTCTTCCAAATAACAAAGCTCTTCCACACACTAAAGAGAATCGCCAGCTAGTTCAATCCTTTCATGCCTGACAATCTCCACCTGCTTTCCCCAGCACACTGCACACTTGAAATCGGTTTTATCTTGTAGCCTACCTCTAATACCACTGCATCTCTTATGCACCCACATATCACAGACACTGCACAAGATGGGATTACTTCTCATGCTCTTGTGGCAAATTGCATGTGGCCACTCTCCTTCGTCTTTGACAGTACTGCCACCAGCCCTAGATACCATTACTTTTGTTTTATCTTCATTTACTTTTAAGCTCTTGTGCCCCATACCATCTCTCTACTTCCTACATCTTTCCTCCTCTTCCCTTTCATTCTCCGCAGTTAACACCAAATCATCAACATACATCTTCCATGGGAGTCCATTTCTAAAGTCACGTGAAAGGGCTTCAAGTACTTGTACCGTGATAAATAACAAGGGGCTCAAAACTGACCCTTGGTGCATATAAACATTCACGGAAAACTCATCACTCAAATCTTTTTTTCACCCTTACCTCAGTGCGAGCACCCATATACATGGCCATAACTAGCGACTCCTCAATCCCAAGCTTTCTCATTGCCCACTTCACCACCTCTCTAGGGACTGTGTCAAAGGCCTTCTTCAAATCAACAGAAACATAGTACAGTTCCCTTTTCTTTCCTATACATTTCTCCTGAAGCTGTCAAACAATGAATATGGCATCAGTGGTCCCTTTGCCTGGCATAAACCCAAACTACATCTCATCAGTATTCACTCCTCCCCTGATCATACCTCCTGGAGCTTTCTCCACTACCTTCATTATCTGGTCTAAAAGCTTTATTCCTCAGTAATTTCCTCCTTCCAGGGCATCACGGGCAACACACTCATATATAATCATATTTGTCATTCAAACACCAGCTGTAATGCTCTCTCCATGCATCTTTAATATTCCCACTGTTCACCACTATCCTTCCTTCTTCATTCTTCACACTGCTCACCTGTGATATCCCTATTCTCCCTCTTCATCTGATTTGTCACCTTAAATATCATTTCTCCCTTTCCACACAAGTTAGGTTATCCAGTGGATATCATACTTAGCATATTCCTCAAATAATAAGTATCTGTGATATTAAGTTAGTGCCTCAGAGAGTGTAAATTTCTACTGTATACATTGATATGTGGCTACAGTGGACCCTGAGAGATATTACAATAAGAGTGAAGTGTGGTTGCAAGCATGGAAGGTAGCCACACCATCACCACTCTTAGGCAGGAATCATTCAGTCACAAGTACATAGAATCGAAATCCAAGGTGAGACTTATATATTTTTACAAATTTTATTACACATGTATTTTTTTTTTTAAGCATTTTATGGGAAATTATGAGCTGGTGTTGGCATGTGGTTTAGGTCCCAGGCAACAGATAACATCAGACCTGTGTACTATTGCCAGCCTCTGTTCATTATGGGAATTCTGTAAGAGGAAGCATGATATTTAGCTTGATTTGTGTTTTGAGCACTGGACAGAAATATGCCATGGGTTGTTGGTGTTGTTGATCAAGCCCATCTGTAAGGCCAAACAGACCCATCAACTGCAGTCAAGCAGCTGCCCCTGCAGGGTCGTTCCATGCACTGAACTGATGTTCTCTTTTGGCTGACAGTGCCTCACTGAGGTGAGACATGGGGAATAGTGTGGAAGTTTGGTTCCTAAATAGATGTTACATGTGTGTCTCTGCCTGGTCAACAGGGACACCATAGCAGGCTCCACTTCACCCCATAGTTTTGTTATATGGTTACCACCCAGCATTGCAAATGGTTTCGTGCATCACAGGAAACCACTAAGCTTGTCACTTTGTATAGAGCCACCTAAAGTGGAAAGAGGAGTAAGAAAAAATAACAGGAAGGAAAGTGAGAAGTAGGAAGAGATGTGGTCAGACACAAATATAAAATGAGAAAAGGGAAGGAAGAAATAGGCAGCACTACATCAAGTGAGTAGATAATGGTTGCCACCACCTATTTGTGTAATACAGTATATGAATTTGATCACTGAGTGGCTGACCCATACATCAAAGTGCTCCTACTGTGTTTCGAAATTTTATGTATGGCAATGATGATATATTTATCAGTGATAAACATGGGAAGAAATAAAAATTTCTGATGCATATGAGAAATTTGTTTTAAAATGATAGGAACTGATATCCTTACTTTATGACACTTTGATTTTTTTTTTCATGTTTTGCACAGTATAAATTTAGTTGTTTACATAATAATAAGGTTTTGGGTACTGTATGATATTTTAGAACATCTTTGTTAAATTTACAGCAGGACAGTAAACCACATTACTTTCCACCGTGATTGAGCCTCTTGGCAAGTGATAAAAAGGAATTTCCTGAATCTCAAAACATGCATGATAAATTACATGATTAAATGAAATATTGAACTTTGTTGGCCAGCATTGTATAATAACAATATACAGTAGTTCATATCATGAAACATATTTAGTACCAATTAGAGTAATTGATTCATTCTTCATTACTAATTCTGCACCTTCCACATTTAAAAAAATCAGTTAACATTGCCTCATAAATGTACTGTATATGAAAAGTGAACTATACTTACATAGAAAAGCTAAGGCTTGAATAATGGAAGATTAATGAAAGATGTTATGTTACTAATGACATAGAGTTTCAGATTGAGGAGGCCAGTGTCGAAGTAAGTGAAATATTATATGAGGAGTATATGCGCCTTCTGTCTGATTCTGCTTCACCAGCCGATGGTTTTTGCTACAGAACTTACAATGTGTCCAGTGTTGAATTGCCTACAATTACTCTGAAGGAAACTTGCAGTCTGATCAGTGATGGTACTACTGGCATGTGCACGTGGGAGGTTAGTCATGTGTGAAGCAGGGCTGTATAACAGTTGTTATTGTAATGTGAGATTAAGCTTGACTGATAGTGTAAAGATGACAAAAATGCCTATATACTGTATATAGTCACTGGATTGATATGGTAAGCTAGTGTATAAATGAAGCCAAGTATGGAGGTTATTGAGGCAAGGAGACATATGGAGGACTGAGTGGATTGAATGAATTATGTATATAGCACATGAGAAGGATTATGCATCATTTTGAAATTGATAGTTAACAGAATGACTCAGTCTGACAGGTGTATGTGAAATGCATCTTTAAGAATACACTGTATTGTAAAAAAAAGTTTGTGCATGGGTTTGGGTTTTTATGGTAGAAACAGGATTCAAGAGATTTGCATATATGAATGACCGTATGGATTTCACTGGGTATGCCGTTGATAGTTCTTGTAAAAGAGAGAGAAAAAAAATAATATGAAGGTCATCACAGTTAACAGACATATCTCTTGGTCAGGAAAAATAGTACAGGTGTCTCTGGCAACCTTCCTGCTTCGATTAATGTCTTCAGGTAGAGTAGGGTGACAGTAAATATTTTTGACAGTATTCACTTAGAACTTGTTTTGTTGTTTGTGATCATACTTCAGTAAGTTATATTTCTAGCTAAATAATTCCTTGCATTTCAGGCAAGTCATGTTTTAGCAAAATGGTGCATGGAAGAAAAGGAAAAGTTCCATAAAAAGAATGTCACTGAGCTTGGTGCTGGGCTTGGATTGGCAGGCATAACTGTGTTACACACATGCCAGCCAGCCTCATATACATTCACTGACACACATGCATCAGTGTTGAAGATACTGACTGAAAACATATGGATCAATCAGAATGTAAACAAGCCCTTTGAGAACATCATAACAACACCAACCCCAAGTGATGGTTGGGTAAGTAAGAACATCGTATTTATTTTACTCATTATACTGCGAGATCCTTCATGCTTAGAGCTTGAAGCAATCTCCACTAACTCCTTCAGCCTGAAGACATATTTAAATATTTTGGGGGGCTACACTGGGAAGGCAGCTTGAGAGAAACCTTTTGAATTGAAGAAGTACAGTATTGATAATGAACTTCATACACCCAATTATCTCATTCTTTCCTACTTTTTCACCAGGCGGAAGGAAATGTCTTTGCAACGAAGTGCGGTGACACAGTGGTTAAAGTTTTAAGGTTGGACTGGGCAGATAGCATGTTTAACTTTGACGCTGATGTTGTCTTGGCTGCTGGTAGGTATCAGAATATCAGTGATCGCTGTCATGATCACTGTTATCATGACAGCCACAACTGTCTTTATCATCTTCACTCATGTCATTAGTATCACCACATGGTTGTCGTTACCAACACCATCTCTCATCCATACCACCAGCACAACTGTAATTCTCACCATCAGTACCACCAGAGCATCTCTCATAATTTCCATCACCATCATTATTACAAACTGCTAAATCATGCACCATATGAGCCAGTATGATATTTAATAAACCCGTAAACTCTAAGTGTACCTTTAAGTGAGATTGTTCAATGTGATCTTTTAAAATTATTGTTGAATCTTGCTTATTCCACTGTACTACTGAGGCATATCATATGATCATGCATGGTCAGTAGTGCATTTCAGCATATGCACTACTGGATAGACTATTTGAAGTTGTGAAAAGATTCTGGGATGAATTGTTGCTTATGGTGTCTGAGTTAGGAGATGAGGAGATTGTGGTGCTGGGTGGTGATCTGTACAAATGTTTGTACACAAACTTTTGGGTGTGAGGGAGTGCATAATAGGACAGGATATGTCACTGTCTGGCAAAGGACAGAATGACATGGAGGCAGTTCATTTGTGGCCATCCCTTACAAAATTAAGGTGTCTGATGATAAATACAGTAAATATGTAGATAGATGGATTTGAACATTGTCGTAGGCAACACATTGCTTATAAAAAGAATGAACTAAGTGATCATTTTAAATATGGAAGTGTTAGAAGTTGGATCAATTATTTCCGATTTAGGACACCTCATTGGAAACATGTCAGAGATGTGAAAGTGATTTATGGAAAGGAATGTGCCCTACAGCCTAAGTAGTTTGTGTGTGATATGATACTGAAAAGAAGTTGGGAAAGAAGCAAGGTACAGTATATATTCCTGAGTAGAAGAGTGTAGGTACCAGGGTGTCAGAATGTTATTAACTTGATAGTAAATGGATTGACTATGTGACAGATGTATATGAAACACATCTTTACAGTATTTTTAAAAAATGTGCAAATGAATGTGAAGTGAACCAAGGGGACTGAATGATTTACAGATTATAGTCTGCCCATTATTTTGGGTATGTCATTGATAGTTCTCCCACCTTTGTACTGTCTCTTTCTTTGTTTCTAGATCTACCTCACATCTTCCTTAATCGAGCAAGGTCAGGATGATGATGATGATGATAAAAAATTGTAGAATATAAGATGTACCAGCATTAATCAGTAGTTTATTAATAAATTGATTTACAAGTGTAATGTTGCTAAAAATGATTGCTTTGTTGTTATGTTAATGGAGAATTGCCCTGATGTGTGTTGTTGTGTTAATGGAGAATTGCCCTGATGTGTGTTGTTATGTGAATGGAAAATTGCCCTGATGTGGAAAAGACTTGGAATCATGCTTACCAGGCAGAATTCAGTGGAATAAGAGAAGTGTTTATGTAGCTAGCCTGAGCATGATGAAAGGGATCCGATGTTAGAATCTGAGTCAAGCCAAAGTGAGCAATAATCATGCTAAGGAAGGTTGAGATCGAACTTGAAAGAGGTTGGGATATTTTATGCTGCACTGCCACAAATCTGTATTACAGGAGGGACAACTGTCCATTTCATTTGCAATTTATAGTTGTTTGACATGGTTTATGTAAAATGTAACTTTCTATTGCAGATGTTGTCTATGACAATGAAGTGACAAGGCATTTGGTGAAATTGCTGAAGTTAATCTTTTCAAAAATACCAGCAACTGATGTCTATGTGGCCAACACCCTCAGGAACCCAGACACTTATACTTTTTTCAAGGATTTGTTGGGTGAGGCATTACATTTGAGTGTTATTGTTTTTTGTTGTTGTTACCCTTCTCTACTCCACTGTCCATTGTCCAGTAGATAAGAAGGAAGCCCCAGGCTTCTGTGCTTATGTGGCAGTAAAGGAATACATGATAAATAGATGTCACCTGAACACTAATCTAACCTAAAAATGATGCTGTATTACATTTGTCAGTATTAGAAAAACAAAATAGCTTACAAGAGATTACTTGAAAGTAGTACCTGGTATGCAAAATAAATAAATATAGTAAGGAAAACTTGTCAGAGGGCCTCCTTAGCAGATAAGCATACAACCTTATGTTTTTAGTCTCATATCAGAGTTATTTTTGCAGCATCTGAGGACCTACACATCAAAGCGGAGATCTGCCGCCAGTACCAGGATTCCCCCTCACAGCCACAGCATTCCATTGCCATCCTGCACATTGTAGCTACTACACTTCCCTGAGGCCCTACATGATTTAGAACAAGAAGATAGGTAGAAACAGAGGTTCCACATGGAAAGGAAAAGGAATATAGAGAAATAGCAAACTGGTGGGTGAAAGTGCTTGTGGTTCTGTACTCTTTATTCTGAAAAGATTATTTCAGCCTTGGGATGTCATTTGTATATATTTCTTCTTGCTTCCAGATGACTTTGCCTGTCCTAGGAGAGTGCCATCCTTAGTACTGAAGGAATTAATGAAGGCTGTATCTGATCTCAGCAGTTTGAAAAGTCTGTCCTAATTTGAATAAAATGGTCTGGGGACAGCCAGAAGGGTGGGAGGGAATCAGTGAAGGGGATGGATTAAATGGCTGCATATAATTTATGGTAATAAAGTAGAGAGATGAATGAGTGGTAACTGAATAATAGAAAATTTGTTTTTGTGTCTACAACTCCATATTGGTTTTTATTTTCTATTTTATTTTTTTAGTTTGGCTCAAAGTTCTGTTATGTTTCATACCTTTCATATTTGCAGAATAAACTGTTGATAATTCTGCACAGTTTGATTAAATTTGGATATTGAGTTATAGTAATTTTTGTATTGGTTGAATTTGCATTCTTTACGTTTATTAAATCATTATTTTGTTTTATTAGTTTTTGACGCTAGTTTTTGACCACTTGATGTAGTGCTGCCTACTTCTTCCTTAGCCTTTATCATTCTTTTTCTGTGCCTGCCCTCCTCTCTTCCTATTTCTCCCATCATCCACTCACTTAATGTAGTTCTGCCTACTTCTTCCTTAGCCTTTATCATTCTTTTTCTGTGCCTGTCCTCGTCTCTTCCTATTTCCCCCATCTTTCCTGTCACTTCTTATTGCTTTTCTTTCCTTTACAGGTGGCTTTACACTGAGTGACAAGCCAAATGGTTTCCTGTAAGCCAAGAAACCATTTACAACGCTGGGTGGTAACCATATAACCAAACCATACGTGCTCCCTACGTGTCAACAAGTGGGTTGGTGGAGGGTTAGTGCCCCTCCCTGTAAAACAACTAACTCAGTGTCAAATGGCCACCCCTTACGGGATTATGGCGTCTGGCAATAGATAGATAGATAGTTTTTGTGGTTTTGCACCTGTGTGATGTGCCCATTAAGGACTAAAATTATTTGAAAAGCTGAAATATTATGTGCATTATATGCCTTTTATTTGTTTTTTTTCCCACTGGGCTTGGAATATCAGACATCAGAATTTTGTCACATGACAAATCAGATAAAAAACTGAAAGTTATTAAAGAATACAAAGGCTGTTTGTATGTTTATATTGGAGCCTCCATTGTGTGGGTCAGTGGAACATGTGCCCACCAGGCAATCCTCGTTCAGTCCTACTTGAGGGTGAACATTTCAGAGGGTGGAGTGTTATCTGCTTTCATGTGTTCTCATGTGTTTGCACCCTTTCAAGGTTCTCTCAGTGACATAGACTCTCACAAACACAGCCACCCCATCACGATTCCTGTGTGCACTCACTCACTCACCTTGAACTCCAGAAGCATAGGGGAGAATTTTGGAACTACAGTGATAACATAAAGCCTTCAGTAACTACTTATTATCATTTCTTTGTTATGTTTGCCCTCCCCAGACTAATATATCCAGCATGATGGCAGATTTGTAAACTGCAGGGATAAGATACAGCCATCCTTAACCACTTCACTACTAGATGTCATTCCTATATTAAAGAGTAGTAGTTGTTCTCTAGGCAGTCTGGCCGAACAGCCCCGAGTCCCTAAGGAAGGCCATGGCCGAGACCGGGCTTTCCCACAGAGCTCTCAAGGAGTGTATGTTGTGTTGTTGGCGTAAGTGATTGTGTGCAATGCAGTCTTCCATGATGTGCTTAATAGTATGGGGTGCTGTGTTACATCCTGGACAGGCGTCAGCGACAGAGTCATCCAACCTCTTCTGATAACTTAAGAGGGCTGGATGATGCCCACATCTCAGCCTGCCCAGGTGGACCCTGTCCTCACAGGGAAGATAGTGTTAGCAGGATGGATATCTGGAGGCCGTGCATGCAGCTGTGTGTTGTCTTTGAGTGACTGAATGGAATGGCAAGTGATTTGAGTATGAATATGCTTCTGGAAGCTGGTCTGAGGCGGGCAGGGGGAAGAGATGATAGTATTTGTGTATGATATCGTGTGCTGGGTGTTGTTTTGATGTTCCTTGGTGTGTGTGGATGTGCTGCCATGTAGTGAAGTGGATGTTGTGGGTTTGTGGAGGCTGCAGCGAGAAATTGGGTGCCTCTCATGTCTAGATGATCCTTGACTTTGAGGACTTTGGTTTCTTGGTATAGGTGGTCTGTAGGTGTAGTAGCTGTGCAGCGTGTGAATATTTTTAGGGCCTTATTTTGTATGGTCTGAAGAGTGTTATAGTGTGTTTTAGTGAGGTTAGGAGCCCAAGCAGGGCTTGCATAATTCATCACTGAACGTATATATTGTTTGTTTACTGTTGTGGTGGTTTCTTTGTTGTGTCCAAATGTTGTATGGGCAAGTGACTTCAAGGCATTGAGTCTAGGTGTTAATTTATTTTTGGTGTTTGTGATTTGTTGTTTAAATGACATTGATGTATGTTACACCAAGGATTTTGAGTGTGTGTGTGTGTGTGTGGTAGGGGAGTGTTGTCTATGGTGAGGTGTGGAATGTGACTGTGTTCTGGTGTCCAGTTTGTGAGAAGGATCACTGTAGATTTAGCTGGGGCTATTTTGAGTCTGTTTGTGGTGAACCATTCATGTAGTGTGTTGAGGTAAGGTTGGAGGATGTGTGTGGCTGTGTTTGTGTTTTGGTGTGTGCATGTAAGTGTTATGTCATCTGCATAGGAAGCTATGTGTATTTGTTGTGTGTGGGGTGTGGGTATGTCATGCATGTATAGGTTGAAGAGTGTAGGAGACAAGACAGATCCTTGGGGGATGCCATTTGTGAAGTTTCTGATGTTCGAGGACTGACCAGCAAAACTTACATGTGCATATCTCCCTGCTAAGTAGTTTGCCAGCCACCTTTTTGTGTTATTGTGCATGTTTGTGTTGAATACTGTATTTTGTTTGTGAGGTTGTGGCAGGGGATGGAATCAAAAGCTTTACTAATGTCTAGTGTGACAAGGAGTGTTCTATGTGGTGGCCTAGCTGAATTCATGCCATCAAAAACTCTCTGTGTGAGGTCTGTAAGAAGAGTGTTTGTGGAGTGTAGTGGCCTAAAACCATGTGATGGGGCTAGGGGGGTGTGAGGTGTAGTACCAGTCTTTCAGTGACTTTGGAGGGGGTGCGGAGGAATGTGATGGGGCAGTGTGAGGAAGGTAATGTGGGGTCTTTGTTGGGTTTGGGGATAGTGATGATAATGCCATGCTTCCAGATGTTGGGTATTATGTTGTGTGAGTAGCTGTAGTTTGATATGTTGGTGAGTGCTTGTATGCCTTGTGGTCCAAGGTGTTTAAGGTGTATGTTGCTTATGTTGCCTGGTCCACAAGCAGATGAGTGCTTGAGGTTGCTGATGATGTGCTTCGTCTGGTTGTAAGTGAAAGGTGCGAAGTTTGGGTCTGTGGGGAACTGTCTCTTATGTCGGATGATACATCGGTCGTCACGATTGGGGTTTAGATGGCTGGCATGTGAAAAGTGATTGATGAGAGTGTTTGCTTGTTTGTTTGAAGGTATGGTGTCTGTTGTTGTGATGGCAGCATGTGATTGCGTACTGTTGCTGTTGGAGAGTGTGATGCTGTTTAGTGTTTTGTAGAGTTTGCTGGTGTTTGTTTTGTGATCAGGTGTTTGGAGATAATTATTCCAGTTTAGTGTTTGCTGTTCTGATATTTTATTGTTTATTTGAGTGTTGAGTTCTTGTATTTGCTGTATGGTGTCATGCATATGTGGTGTTTGAGAATGTCATAGTGTGTCCCGTTGTCTGATGAGGCCTTGAATTTCTGGTGTGAAATTGGGGTTGTGTCTTTTTCTGTTGCCTCCAGGGATGTGTCTTTTGTCTGCATTTTGTATAATTGTATTGAAAGTGTGCACAGCGGCATTGATGTTTGTAATGGATTTACTGTTTAATGTTTCAAAGTGTTGTTCTGTTTCATTTGTGAGGGCCTCCCAGTTGGCTCTCTTATAATTAGTGTATGTGTGTCTGTTGCCAGCTGGGGTGATTCTGGTTTTGGTAGTGATGATGATCGGGAGGTGGTCGGAGCCCTTGGCTCTGACCACTCTCCAGGAAGTAAACTTGTCTGCTGTGAAAATTAAAAAAAAATGCCCACAGTCTGAAAGGGGATCATTAATATATTCTAAACAAACTTAAATTTCTCCCTAGCCTTATATGATCTTTCAATAGAATTACATGCCTGTGTTTTAGTATGCCTTTCAAAATTTGACTTACTCTGTACAAATGCTTTAATCCTGGAAGAAGTGTACCACGAACAGATCTCCTTGTCACCTATTCCTCAACCATCAGACCACCTCCCTCCAGTTCACCACCCTCATTCATATACTGTACCTCCACACCATCCCACCCTTGGTCTCCTCCCCTTCTTCCTCCACCTTACTCATATACACTTTCTAGTCAATCCCATTTTCCTCTCTCCATATGGCCAAACCATCTCAGTGTATTACTAACACTACCATCATTCATATATCTCCACGTCATCCCTCCATCTCATCCTTGGTCTCCTCCTCCTCCTCTGTCTCCATGTATACACATAGTCAGTCCCATTCTTCATTTTGTCCACATGGCCAAACTGTCTCAGGGTAGTTACAACACTCCAGCATATCCACATCAACACAACATTGCTCCTTAACCTCTTATTTTCTTTTACTGAGTTACAAGTTGATTAGAAAGTCTGTATGAAAAGCAGTTGAAAATAGTGAGTATAATGAAGGCTAAAATAAAGCTCAAGATGTTGGTCTTTGCAATAAGAGAAGTTGATGAAATAACTGTGGCAAATCTAATAACCTAGAGAAACTTTATGGGCATTAGAGTCACAGTTCTTACAGTTCAAAGAGAAGTAAAGCACAGAATGCTGATCACTGCACTGAAAGGCTTCAGCAAATCTGACAGCAAAATAAAGTCCGATTATAAATACATAAGAGCCCTGTTAAAAGTAGTTAATGAAATCTATTAACTAGTTAATAGAGCTGAAATAAAGCTCAAAATGATTAAACTGGTGATATAAATGATTCTGCTTAGATAACTCTACCCTGACTCCATTGACAATGTTGCCCTGAGAATGATGTTTGAGGAGTGGGGGGACTGATTTGTTTTAAAGGTGGCTGGAGTTACCCTCCAGCCACTGCACTGGTATATATTTGCCCGGGGGATGGGCTCTGCCCCCCCCCGCGCCAGCGTCCTCTGTCGCCATGCAGAGGACGCCCCCTTGTTATTATGGGGGGATGGGCTCTGCCCCCCCCCCCCACGCCAGCGTCCTCTGTTGCCATGCAGAGGACGCCCCCATGTTTATTTACTGCCATCCTCTGACGGGCTCTCCACCCCGAGCCTGTGCCGCACCTGTGTGGCGAATCTTTAAAAAAATAAAAAAATAAAAAAATAAAAAAAAAAAAATCGAAATCTGGCGTGAAATTCCCAGAGGCTTTTTAGGATAGTTGACAAAACTTGGAGTGTAATTTCGTAGATTAATACCACGGCCAACTGAGCTCTATATGGAGTGGCTTTCTCATGGGCAACACAGCGTAACTTATGTAGCCGCCGCTAGGGCGGCGCTGGTGTAGCGGCAGCCATGTTACACCATGCCTGATGCCCGCGTTTTTGTACTGAGTTGCTCTGTGGGTTTTTGAAAGCAGCTGATGATTCCGGAAAATATAGTGCCATGGTCCACTGTGCAGCTTACAGATACAAAAATGGGCACAGGAATTCATCGAAGAAAGATGGCATTACATTTCACAAGTAAGAAATATGTTTTGTTGCTAATTCTATAACATTACTGCCCCCTGGAGTGGGGCGGGAAGTTCTTCCCCAGTATCCCTACATGAATGAGGCCACTAAAGCGGACCCATTTATCTCCAGTCTCTCTCCATGTCCTCTTCTCTTCGTCCACGCTCTCTTGTAGCTATTTCCATGTTTCTTCCGGCCTTTATCAATTTGGGCATTCGGTTTCATGACATGGATAGTGCCATAAAGGGTACCGGTAAGTTCTGCCCTGCAGCAACCTATGGCGTTGTTTTATACTCATTGGCTAAATGTACTCGATATAATTCGTTGAACTAGGCAGAAAGAAATTATAATCCATATATGTTTTTGTATTATAAACGAGTGTATCTTTATTGTTGTTGTTATTGAGATTCTCCTCCCTTGGGAGGACCGGGCCAGGTAAGGACCCGTCAGAGTAATTCTAGTCGGTTAAGAGGGGCTCAAAATGAATTGCTGTTAGGTGGCCTGGAATTGTCCACTCTCTGCCACTTGGTACGCCAGGCCCACAAATTACGAGCCTCTCGACTACCGCACCACCACGCCCAACTTACTAGTAACAAGGCTACCCCGCCTACGGCTAGGTTATCCCTGCTATTCTCAGACAGCAGGAACTGCCCCCGAACCGTGTCCCTATTGTCACACTACAGCAGACTGGCCCCTCCTCCACTACCTTCTCGACTGCCCCTCCACTGACGCCTTTCGCTCCACCTTAGGGCGCAGATTAGTTAGAAGAGTCTCCCCCTCTGCCACTGCCGCGGAAACCATTGCCCTCACTTCCACTTCAGCCCTACTTGATACAGTTTCTGCCTACCCGCCACCCCGATAGCTTCCCACACTTCAACAAACTCTGCTTCACTCTAACGGGTTCCATATACCCGTGTCATACCAACTTCAAAAGCATCTTTATTAATAACCACTGCTTTGTGGAAATAAAGTATTTAAATTTGATTTTAGTACTCGTGTTTCAATATGGCGGCCAAAATTACACGCCCACGGTGGAGATACCCTCTCCATACTATAGAGCTCAGTGGTCCAGATACTGGATTTTCATTTACTAAAATATTGGAATCATTGAAAAGGCAAAATTGTAGTCTACACCAACTTCAGTTTTCATGTTACTACTCTGTGTAGAATAAATAAAACAAATTGTTGATATACAGTTACTGAGAATGAAGACTTTAAAATATTTATCAGCAACCTGGGGACAGACCTTCGTGAAAAAGCTGTGGATTCAGTCCCTCCATCCCTCAATCTCATTCTTGGTCTCCTCCTCCCTCTCCCCCCCTCCATCTCACTCACATACATTCTCCTCGTCAGTCTCTCACTCTCCATCCTCTCCACATGGCCAAACCACCTTAATGTGTTCTTCCTAATGCTTCCTATCACATCCACATCCACACCACAACACTGCTTCACTTCCTCATTTGTCAGTCTGTCTCTCCATGTGACTCCACGTGCCCCTCTCAAATAACTCATTTTCACTGCTCTCACTCTTGACTTCTGTCCTTCCAACAGGGTCCAAGCTTCACTTCCATATGTTAGAGTTGGTATCACAATACTGTCATGTAGCAGCCTTTTCACTTCCATGCTCACTTCCCTGTTCCTTATCACTGCTTTCAAGGAACCAGCAACCTTTCTTCCCTGCTGCACCCTTTCAAGCACTTCACCCTCTAAACTTCCATCCTTACTCATCACATTACCCAAGCAGTTAAATGAACTCACATTCTCCATATCCTCCCCATCCAGTTTCACTGTACATTCACTGACTTCACTTCTCTCCAAGACCATCACTTTACTCTTTCCCAACATTCACCTTTAGATTCCGTTTCTTACACACACTTCCAGATTCATCTACCAAGCCTTGCAGCTCCCCTTCGTCTTCACTCAACAACACACTATCATCTGCAAACAACAGTACAAGGAGTTTCCAGACACTGTCCTCTCTCACTAGGGCCGCTCCAGCATCAACTGCCCTACCTTGTATCTCTTTTATAACCCCATCCATATACAGATTGAACAACCACGGAGACATGACACATCCTTGTTTCAATCCAACCTTCAAATGGAAAAATTCACTCAGTTCACCATCCACACGCATTGCATACTTAGCACCCTCATACATACTCCACGGCCTTCAACAACTTCCCATCTACTCCATACTTTCCACAATCCTTGTCTATCCATCCTGTCATATTTTTTCTCCAAATCCATGAAGACTGCATACAACTTCCCTTCTCTAGAAACTTTTCCACTAAAGATCTAAGAATGAATATCTGATCTACACAACTTCTTCCCTTCCTAAAACCTCCCTGTTCTTCTCCCACTAATTCCTCTGTTATTTCCCTAACTCTGTCAATAAGTATCCCACCATATACTTTTCCTATTACACTAAGAAGGCAAATGCCCCTATGATTACCACAAATTTCTTTTTCCCCTTTTCCTTTGTACAGGGGAATAATTATACCTGACTTCCAATCCTCCAGGACTCTACCTTCTTCCCAGACCAATCTGCACACCTTCCACATCCATGCTATTACTATCTCTCCCCCATACTTCAGCAGTTCGCCACACACTCCATCAATTTCTGGTGCTTTCCCCATTTTAACTTTCTTTATTGCTTCCACAACTTCCATCCTACTGATTTCTTCCTCTTTTCTCACCTTCCTTCATCTCCCAGCCATTCCCCAGCCACGTATACTTGCATTACTTTCATTCTCCTTGTTAAACAATTCATTAAAGTGTTCTCTCCATCTGTTCCACTTTTTCTCCCTTCTCTACTAGTTGTCTACTATTTTTATCTTTCACTCCCCAATAACTTCTTTGGCACCCTGTCTAACTCTCTTTATCTCTTTCCAGAACATTTTCTTACATTCCCTCCACTTAGCACTCAAATACCTTCCAAATTCCTCATCCACTCTCTTCTTACTTTCTCTTACTAGTCTTTTCACCTCTCTCATGCTCTCTACATACAACTCTCTCTTCCGTCTCTCTACTTCTTCGATGCCCCTGTTCCTCATCCACTCACTATATGCTTTCTTCTTTTGTGCTACAGCCTCTCTCACCTCTTCATTCCACCATGCTGTTCCGTGCACCACCTTTCGTCTTCTCTTCACCCCACATACCACCTCACATGCTGCACAGATTTCTTCTGTGAATACCTTGCACACATCTTCCACATCCTCCATCTGCTCCAATCTACAGTTCTGTATATTTACCCAATCGCTCCTCCACTTCTCTTTTATATTCTGCTTTTTTTCCATCCTCTTGTAACTTTTCTACTCTCCTTGTAAGAACTGCTTCCTCCTGTCCTTCCCTTCTCTTCCTCCACTTTGTTTAGACCTTTATTCAGTTACTTCGACTGGTTTTTACTCGTGTATGCGAAAGGAAACGTTAGTTTTACTAGTACTCACAACTGCACGTTATTGCTAACTAATGTAATCTGGCAAAAACAAAGTGGAAAACAATATGACTAATATGAAAAAGGGTAAAAAATCAAAATTGTTTTTTGTTGGAGCGTGAAGGGGGTCATATAAACTTAATGAAGATATTAGATAAACTACTGACATCAAATGAAAGAAACAAAATAACCATGATAAAATAATTACAGTACTATGAAGTCAATCATCGCAAATATTTGCAGCTTAATAACACGTATGCGAATCAACGACAAACAGTAATGGTCGGATGAAAATGTTCCATTTAACAAATGGATCCGTAAACCGTATACGCAGGGAGCAAAATCGTTTTAGTAAATAAAAGATTACTAATAAGTTAGTGAAAATGCTGAAATATAAGTAAATCAGCGTGAGCTGAATGATCGTAGCAACTATTGGTTAACAACTAGTGAACAACCCTCACTCCTACACCACTGCCTTCTCTCATGTCCCAGTCTGTCAGTCTGCCACTTTGTCCCGTATTTATGCACCCTACCTTGCTTCCCTAAATATCATACATCATCATAACACATATGCTAGTTGACACGTTAGTAAAAGCAGTGCAACTTACCTTCTGCAGGTGACAACAGCAAACAAGACCACAAATCACTGGCAGGAGAGCGTATGGCAGGAAGACCGGTAAAGCCATTCGGCCAACTAGACTAAGCAAGACGGACAACTGCTCCTTTTCAAGTTTATAGTAGCTCCCCCTCAACGCTTCAACAAAAAACGAATTTTTCCTCTCCTTATTACCTGTGTTGTTTTCCACCATGTTTTTCCAAGATTACATTAGTTAACAATGGTGTGCAAATGTGGATAATAACTAAATTAATGTTTCCTTTCGTATATACGAGAAAAAACAGCCAAAATGAAGTGTCATTCAGCTCAGATTTCACAACCTTTTCCGGATGATCTTCCCACCAGTGTTAAAATTAAGTCTTTATTTTTCTATATCTTGAGAGTTGTGGTAGACAGTGATTGGAATTTTGAGCTTTAGAGATAGGGAGAGAGAGAGAGAAAAAAAAGGGGGGGTGATGGAGGATTTTCTATAATGAAGTTTTTAAGTGATTAAGGTCAGGGTATACTTATCATGGAAGTTAATGTGGGTCGTTCCATTTAATGCACAGACCAACATTTTTGAAGTACTGTAAATGCCTTTCACTGATTTAAGTATAGAATTTGGGGGGTATTATAGTGCAGTTAGAAAGCCTGCTAATTACACCTCTTCCTCAGCTATTTATTTCCGGGTCTGCCCTGTTACTGTTTTCTCGTGTATTATTCATACAGTCAATGTCGATACTGAAGACATAAGAAACAAACCAGGGGATATTAATGAGTAGCTTGGAAGATTAATCGTTAAAGAAGAGGTGTTGGGGATCCTCCTTACCCGACGAGAATACGGGCCTTTGACTGTAACTTGATACCATTCTTGACGGTGGTAACAACTTTAAAAAATGATGTATTGGTCTTTAATTTTCAATCTAGTCTTACTGCAGTTGATTTTATTGAGAGCCTCCATGGTACAGTGGTAGAGTGTGCATTTCGCACGCTGGTGGACGGGGGTTCGCAAAAACTCTGGGAAGCGTTCACCGAGCCACTTACCGCTTTGGCGGACACAAAGGGTGCTGTGGTTGAAGTAGTGTCGCATACTAGTATGCTTGCACCCTGTCAGTTTAGGCGGGCCGATTACGCTTGGTTCACAGACTACACACACATCCAAAGCCACAAAAACACAACACTCACACTTACAAGCAATTCTCACCCTACATACAATCTCTGCAGAGCACCACATGTTGGTGGAGTAGAGATACAAAGGTTAGAGATCCCAGGAAGCGTAAGGGTTAATGAAGGAGCTACTTTTCTTTTGTACAGTATTTATTACTGATTTAGAGAGGATCAATAAAAGACGATTCTTTATTGGGAGACTATAGAGACTGGAGGCAAATTTCAGTTTTAGTTTTTTTTTTGTTAACCCCTTCAGACTCAGAACGTATTTTTCCATTTTGCTCTTGCCATCACCAAACGATTTTATTTAACTTAGGAATGATAGCTAGCAGTGAAATTGATAATGATGGCTACATATTATCACTGCAGTTTTAAAATTCTCTGTGCTGAATCATTTAGTGTGGGGGGGAAGGGGGGGGAAGCTAAGGAAGATCCATAACACATCTTGAGCGAGTTTTGCTGTTACTAAAATCGTTTTAATATCACCATACTCTGCATAAGTAGCGTACAAAACGATATTAGCCAGCCATAACCGAAAATAAATCGGTAAGGAAAAGGTTAGGGAGCTTCCTAACGATTTAATTATGGATATGGCTGGTTAATATAGTTTTGTACGTTATTATGGATAGTATGGCGATACTGGAAGGATTTATGAAATTCAGAAGAGGACAGTAAGATGTAATAAACAAAATAAATCGGTAAAGATGTGGTATTAGGGAGCTTCCCCCTAGAATACGAGCAGGATTCCAGTGGCCTGAATGGTGTGTGTGTGTGTATGATACTTCACTGCGTCAGGCCGTCGGCAGTTCTCACATTTTGGTACTTTCCGTTTCCATCCTACCTTTCTGATCCTAAAGCCCCCCCCCCCCCCCCCCCCCCCCCCTACCGGGCAGTGACTTGCGGGCTGTGTCCGCACCGGGCACAGTCTGTCGGACACGACTGTGATGTCCAAACTGTGAGAGGAGTAGGTGGTCGGTGAAGGTAGTGGGCAGCGCTCGAGTGCGGTATGGCAAACTTCGTACAAGAAAGATAGCGCTGTATAACACAGTAATGATGGACTAGTGAAAAGCAAAAGAAACCAGAGTGTGAAATAAACCGGGCAGTGTCTGGTGATTTTACTCACCAACGGGCACGGACTGTGTGCTGGTTTGCCCGTCAAATTTGCCACAAATTGTCCGCTGACGGACTTCTCACTCGTGCCCGTCAGTCACTGCCCGCTAGTGTGGACGGGCATTTTAGGCAGGAAAAACATCAAACTAATAATAATGATGATGATTTTGACATTATGATGGTGGTGGTGGTGGTGGCGGGACTTTACTTTCCTCCCAGGCCAATCTGCAGATCCTCCACATCCATTCTACTACTCTCCCCCATAATTCAGTTTTTCACCACACACTCCATCAGTTCCTGGGACTTTTCCCATTTTAACTTTCTTCATTGCTTCCACAACTTCTCACCTTCCTCCATCTCCCAGCCATTCCCCAGCCACTTACACACGCATTACTTTCATTCTCTATGTTCAACAATTCTTTAAAGTGTTCTCTCCATCGGCGCACTTTTTCTCCCCTCTTTGCTTGTAATATATCATTTTTATCTTTCACTGCCCAGCTAATTTCTTTGGCACCCTGTTTGACTCTAATTTCTTTGGCACCTTGTCTAACTCTCATTACTTCTTTCCAGAACATTTTCTTACATTCCCTCCACTTTACACTCAAATTCCTTCCAAATTCCTCATCCACTCTCTTCTTACTCTCTCACTAATATTTTCACTTCTCTTCCTCTCTACATATATCTATCTCTTCAGTCTCTCAACTTCTTCTACACCTCTGTTTCTCATCCACTAACTATATGCTTTCTTCTTGCGTGCCACAGCCTCTCTCACCTCTTCATTCCATCATGCTGTTCCCTGCACCCCCTTTCATCTTCTCTTCAACCCACGCACCACGTCACATGCTGCACATATTTCTTCTGTGAATATCTTGCACACACCTTCCACGTCCCCTATTTGCTCCGATCCATATTTACCCAATCGCTCCTCCACTTCCCTCTTATATTCTGCCTTTTTTCCATCCTCTTGCGACCCTTCCACTCTCCTTGCGTTAACTACTTCCTCCTGTCCTTCCCTTCTGTTTCTCCATTTCATTTGGACCTTGATTCTGACCACCAAGTGGTGGTCCGAAAGTCTACTCCCCCATCCTCTATATGTTCTTGCATCCATTACACATGTTCTCATCCTTTCATCCACACACACATAATCAATCATTGCCTTCCGTTCATTGAGTTCACCACCCATCCTTCTTATCACTCGCTACGTATACCTATGAATCATTTTGTGCCTGAACAGGGTATTGGCTATCACGAACCCACTCCCGGCACAAATGTCCGCTAAAGCACTGCCATTCTCATCCATTTCTGCAGGCACACCCCACTCACCAACTACTCCATTCACCTTCATATTCCCTACTTTTCCATTCATATCTCCAATCAAAAACACTCTGACATTCCTTTCAAACTTTTCCATACACGCTTCCACGTTTGTCCAGAACTCTTCTCTCACTCTGCTTGCACGATCTTCGTTGGCGCATACACGCGCACAATCGCCCACATTTGTAGTCCAACTTTCAGTCTTACCCACACAATCCTTGAGCCAACCGATCCATACTTTATTATATTCTCCTTCCATATACAACAAAACACACCCCTTCTCTTTCTCTCTCATTCTCCCCTACTCCCGCGCATATACCCCATCCATACTCCCATTCTCTCACCTCTCCATTTAGTTTTAGTTAATCCAGTAATACAAAAGGCCCAGACTGTAAGCAGGGCCGGGATTATCAACTGCAGGGACCCATTTGGACTAATTTGGTGGGATCTGGACTTAACCAGGAAAATTTAGCGTTCTGTTTCGTCGTTTAGTTTAAGTTCACGTCCTACTTTTTTTTGGGAAAGGAAGTACTCATTACCCAATTAAGGTTGCACCTCTCAGCAAATCCCAAAAGCATTTTCTTCTGTTGCCCATTCCGAAGGCATCCACCGCTTAGCTCACCAACCATTTTCTTTCCGGTTTTTGCATTGAACTCTGCAGTTATAAAATATATGTTGAGCCCTGTGCTTTTTCATAGTTTGCCTCAAAAGTCTTAAGAAAAAATACCATTATCTTTGTCGTATAGTTTTTTGGGCTATTTATTTGGGTTTTTTATGTAACTATATTTGCTGAAGGCTGTCTGTGTCCAGGCCTACCGCCTCCTTTTGTTGTATATGCACTATGTATCCCTTTAATAATAATTTTCATTTACAGTATTCACTATTAATTCAGCATCCACTTATATACTATATCACTGCCTTGGTATACTATAGCTCATCTTGGATTATTCAATTTACAATACATAAACATAATATGCATGATTTGTCTTATTTTACTTATCTTAATATTTACATACACAAAATTATAATTTATTTTCGACGTTTGTTTGTTATCGAAGAAATCTGTGATGATTTGTGATCTGCAGTAAACCACACGCTTGTCAAGATGGTATGCGGCTAAACAAACAAGGTCGCTTGGACGTGGTGATTGTAAGGCCGTTAAAATACATCAAACATGAGTGGTGGAGTATATGGTGGAGGTGAGTAAGGTTCTTTTCAGCAGTTTAAAGTTGCCTTTGGTAGAAACAAACACGCTGACCATGGTTAAAAGTTGTTAATACCGGACAGGACATAATCCTTTAGCTAGGGCATCACCGCCAGAAATTTCGGAATTCTTTTTTTTTGTTCAGGCTGTATGACTAGTTTTATTTCCCGTTAGCTTTATGTGTTTTTCGTCACGTGCATAATTTGCTGTGATGGTCAGTATTTACTTTATGAGCTCCTCTTTTCCGCGGTTTTCATCCTCGCAGAAGTTTCAACCTGTGTAGGATAATTTCATGCTACAGGTTATCGGAAATGCGTTTTTATATGGTAAACTAACCTTGTATGTTTCTCTATAAGATATATTTGTATATATGTAATGAAGGGGACAAGGTGTTTTTAGTTAGAGATGGGCACCATTTGTTGCATTTGGCAAAGTAATGTGACCTGAGTACATTGTTATCCTTTTAGTATGGTTTGATAAGGTTAGTTTAATATATAGAAACACAGGGTTAACAGCCTTCAACATTCAGGTCAACCCACATGGGACAAAAACAAGTTTGTGTAAAAAGATAAAACAATAATCCTTCAGGAGACAGAGGAAGCCTACATCCTTCTAAAACAGTTTCGGCCCCTCTGGGTATGATAGTTGTGAAATTGAGCAACTTCCGCAGACACACGAGTATATAAATGTGGTGCTTCAAAACATATACCTCGAGTCTTTTTGCAGTTTTGAGTTTTCATTACCAAAGATAATATTTGTACCAATAATTACAGGATTCCCCATTTATCACAGTGCTTCATCCATGTTTCAGAATGATACGGGCTGTAAGAGTGCTGATACTTTTTTGAGAGGGTGTAAGTCTTAAAAATAAATTATATACCTTCCTTTGAACTGATTCAGTGATGTTGTAAAGATGTACAAAAGTGAATTTTCAAGTATGAAACAAGGAAAATATGATTATATAAGGGATAGGCGGTAAATGTGAAGACAAGTGATGCATGGAATAAAGTTGTTTTCTTAAAACCAACATTCTTAACCAAAGTAATTTTAGTACAAGATACATCGCAGGTAATTAGGACTGAATTTTCAACAGAAGAAATAAAGAGAACAAGCAAAATATACCTCCATACCTGCTTTGCGATATTAAATACCTGTAATGCTGCTGGAACAACACCCGTGACAGTGTGTTTACTGCTGATCCCACCAACTGAATGCTCCAGTGCACCAAATATACTGGTACGTAAAGGTACACAATTTAATTACCATTTTGGTGGATGCCTATCTAGAAAAGCATCATCCAAATGGGGGGGTTTCATCCCCCTAGACCCCCTAATTAGCAGTGGATGCATAACTGGGGGCTTTGCCCCCCAGACGCCCCTGTGATTATAACCTACCTAACAGCATGCAGACTAAAGTGTGCATTGCATAAAACTTGTTCCAAAACAGTAATGTGCATTAAGAATGTTCATTAATCATGGCACAATTATCACATGACCATGCGATAGCAAATGTAAGTGCAGTTGTAAAACAAATCTTTATATACTCGTACATCACACAGGAAACATCCATTAAAATATGATACATGTTAGTAAAACAGCACTCGGTGATTTAATTAAATAATTTCATATACCTGGTATATAATATGCGCAGTATCATGTACAATAATGGAACCCCCCTATTTACGAACATTTTTGTAAACAAGAATTTTTAAAAAGCCCAGTGTATATGCTAATCTGTACAAAATAACAAAATTAGCACTTCATTCCAGTAGGAAATTTGGAAGTACTCTATCACTGACATGCATATTTAATGGACAGGGTAGATTAGGTTAGGATAAGTTTGGTTAGGTTAGCATAAAATGGGTTAGTTTAGGTCAGAATAAATGTGATTGAGTTATGAAAATTCAGGTTAGGGATTAATACGCACTGATAAGGGTAATTTTGTTCTAAAATAGCATTCTACGGTGGCGTCCGTCTTCGCGCACTGTAGGATTGTATTAGTTTGTACACAAATGTTGCTTTTTTAAACACTATTCACCACTTAAATAAAAACACAAGTTTGAAAGTGCAACCAGAAGATACCTAAAGAATCCCATGAAGAGGTAAGGCAAGGAAAACAGAAGAAAACTGCAAAATAAAATGGTCCTCTGTCTCCTTAATGATTACCAGTACTGAGAAAATTATTGAAAGAGGAGCCCATAAAGTAAATACTGACTTATGATAAGTGCAACTTAGTGGTAAAGTTGTAGGACTGCATTCACGAGAACTCTCTACCACAGCGATTGAAAAAGTTTTGAGAATTTTTTCATTTGTACAATTCTTGGCACTCGTAAATACCAATACTCACTGTTGGTGACCATTTCACAGAATTATTGGATTTTATTATGGGTCCATTATTTTATAATTACTTGCATGAACTTAATTTAAAAGCTCATTATGGTGATGCCAGGGTTCAAGTAAAATTGTAACTAAAGGGGCTGTCACACTAGCCCTAGGAATCAGGTTTACCTTGTTAAAAAAGTAATTTTGCCTAGGATCACATCTCAACCACAAGTTCCACTGAGTTAAAACTTTGCAGACACGAGCCAGGACTATTGGGATTCCTTCCTGAAAAACCAGTAATAAGCTGTTGTAACATTGGAAAGTGATACACTTTTTCTCTGTTGAGTCTGAAGGGAGAAGAAACATATGGCTTATGTCATTTTCAGGTATTTTGAAACATGATACAGTAGTCCCATCCTGGAGTACTTTCCTGAGCTATTTACATGGTGCCATCTAAACTGTTCAGTGCTCTGCTGAGTAAAATAAAATATACAATTACTTTCTCTTCCCCTCTTCCCCCCCCCCTTCGCTGATTACCCGTTGGATGTCTTCGGTGGGGAAATCAATGCTTCATGTATATACTGTACCTTTAACAAGTTTCGAGGAGAATTATACAGTAGGATATAGGAACAAAGAAGAATTGCTGTAGGCCAGTTTCTTCATGCTAGGCAGCTTCTTCAAAGACATGATAGAAAAGAAAACCGCTCACAAGCACGACCTTGAGTTTCGTACATGGGTTGATCACAACAGAGAAAAAGAAAGTTCATCTGTGCCAAGCATTAGAGGTGCAAGGCACATTATAGTGTGATAAGGTGTCCTTGGTTCCAGAAAACCTGCACCTGGAATGAATCCTGCTCTAGAAATGAAAGACTAGTGTGATACCTCCTTAACCATTGTTTTCTGCAATTATGGTTATCCTAATTACTGTATTTTGTTTCATATATTCAGACTCATAGATATTAACAAGAATAAATTACTTAAGATACTGACAGTGAAATAGTCCCCAGGGGGGGAACCATAAATGCCCCCACCATCCGCCCCTCTCCCGGTGACGACTCAAAGAGCTGCCTGGAACCACTGTCTGACTCACTCCTTCTTCATTTCTGTAACATTCGCGGCCTTTCCTCTAACTTTCATGCTGTCGAGCACCACCTCTTCTCCTCTAAACCTCACCTTTTCTTTCTCACCGAGACTCAGCTGTCTGAGGCAACTGACAGTAAACCCTTTTCTGTATCCTCCTACTTTCTCTATTCTCGTTTCAAAGCCAAAGGTGGCTGTTGCGTATATGTACGCAACGATCTATCTTGCTCTCGTGTTCCTGAACTTGATTCTTCTGAATTCTCTACTCTCTGGCTTCGGCTTTCCTGTCATTCTCTGACTAAATACAGTATATCTGTGCTGTTTACTTACCTCCTAATTCTACTGACTATCAAAAGTTCTTTGACTATCTTACTTCTACGATGGAACGCATTCTATCCATTTCTCCTTTCTCTGAAATCTCCATTCTAGGAGATTTCAATGTTCACCACCACCTTTGGCTCTCCTATCCTTCCACTGATCAACCTGGTGAACAAGCCTACATCTTTTCTATCCTTAATGACCTAGAGCAGCTTGTACAGCACCCTACCCGTATCCCTGACCGCCTTGGAGAGAGTTCCAACATACTTGACCTTTTCCTAACAACTAATCCTTCTGCTTACACTGTTCATCTCTTCTCTCCGTTGGGCTCCTCCGATCATAATCTTATTACCTTAACATGTCCAATCGCTCCAGTACAGCCTGTGGACCCTCCAAAGAAACGCCGCCTGTGGCACTTTGGAGCTGCAGATTGGGAGGCCCTCAGGCAGTACTTCTTTGATTTTCCATGGAATGATTATTGCTTCCTTGGCCAGGAGCCATCTGAGTGTGCCTTGCGCATTACGGAAGTTATTCTCTTGGGCATGGAAGCATACATTCCTTTCTCATATCCTCTGACTAATGCAAGAAAGCCTTGGTTTAATCACGCTTGTTCTAATGCTGTCCGCAACAAGGAGAGGGCCTATAAGAGGTACCGGAGCCAACCCACCCCTGAATCACACCTTTTATATATTTCTGCCCGGAATCGTGCTAAGTCTGTTCTTCGCTCTGCTAAAAACAATTTCATCCGTGCTAAATGTTCCCAACTCTCCAACTCGAATTCTTCTCGCTCCTTCTGGCACCTTGCCAAAAACCTTTCTAACAACTTTACCTCATCATCCTTCCCTCCTCTTTTCTACTCTGATGGCTCTGTAGCTATTTCTTCTACTGATAAAGCAGATCTCTT